>JAQGCC010006072.1:0-10688 GCA_034698905.1 Xestoiulus laeticollis
GAATGCATTGGAAAAACACACAGTGCTGTCAATGTGGTTAGCATTAAGGGAGCATTAAAGGAGGCGTGCTCAATCCCACTTATATGAAAACTAATGTTACTTTACACTAAAAGTAATCACGTCTGCAATAAATGGTGAAACCGCCTGCAATGTATGCCAATCACTGCCATGGACTTGCTTTCAACAGAGCAATGCATGCAATATGTTTTGCATCTCAATTATGACATGTCCACTCATTGATGGGGACTGTTTAAAAAAATGTGACGTTTTTGACCGGAACAGGAAAAGTTATACACTGTAGTACTTTAAATGATGGTTCAATTCAAGGTGTATATTTATTGCACGCCATGGGGTCTTAAATTATCACACAAAATTGTCTACATACATATATTTTCTAAAACGTGTATTAATAACGAGATTAAGCTGCCTTGTGTTCAACGTAAACGCAGGACAAGTAATTTAAGTTCACGTAAACGTAAACTATTTGATAGCCAGGCCTATGTGCAATTCGAAACATTCGTTAAATTACGTTCGCGTTGAACGCAAGACAGCTTAATCACTAGTGTTTAATTCTGTTAACAAAATGAAAGTGTCTTTGTCATAAATTTGTCTTATGGAAAAATTATTTTACATAATCTGATATGGATTGAGCTAAATACAAAGCTGCAAAGGTTTCCTTCAGAAGATTAATTCTAATTTTGTTTTGAAACAGCAAGTAATAATGTTTTCATAAATGAGGACCAAAACAAGTATAGGCCCTGCAGTAATAACGAGATTAAGCTGTCTTACGTTCAACGTGAACCCAGGACAGGTAATCTGACAGCACTGTCATTTTCAACGTATTTTTCCCACTTTTACGTACATGTGAACGCGGTTTGGGTACACGTGAACGTAAACTATTTGACAGCCAGGCCTATGTGCAATTCGAAACTGTCGTTTACGTTCGCGTTGAACGCAAGACAGCTTAATCTCTTATTTACGAGCTCGTAATACGGTTTAATACAGGGTTATTCAAAAAATGCTGCAAAAAATATAGACCTTTTCTGCATACAACTTTTGAGCAAAAGTGTCTTTCACCTGATTCAAACCAACGTTGATGTAGATCAACTGATGTGGATCAATCACACCAACGTAGTATACAGGGTACAGTATACCTAGTATACTGTGCCCTGTATACTAGGTCATGTGACCAGTTAAACCTAGTTCTGCGGTGTGAATTAACACTCAAAAGCTTTCTTGATCCACATCAGTTGATCTACATTAACGTTGGTGTGAAGAAGGTGTTAGTATTTTAAACTAAGTGCATGTAGATATGCCTTAAACTCGACCTATCATTCAAATAAGATTGGTCTTTATTTTTGAAGTGTTGTTGTTCATGGGTTTGTGGGGCATAATACTAAGCTGTGAAAAGAGCCCTATAACATTTAAAGGAAGGCATCTAAAAGAAAGCAGGCTGTTAAAATTAGTCATTAGACAGTACTAGCCCACTTCAACATGTAATTTAGACCCCCACTGAGCTTTCAAGCATACCAACAGCTTTAACAAGAAGCATTAGTTGTTGTGATTGTTTGGAAAAACCTCAATTTCCCTCTCTTTTATTGAGAGTCCATGCTGAGAAGTCAAAGCTGGGTATGGCGGCCATATTGGAACATTTGAAATGTATATGAAGCCTACATGTAAATACATGTATTTTTTCTCCTCAATCTCTCACCAATCTGATATCAAATTACATGTATCTCGAAAATTGAAGTTATGGTTATTGCTAATGACAACTACATGTATATCGTCATTGTATCGAATTAGTCATGGAACAATGTTAGTTAGTTTGTGAGGATTGTTCCAATTTTTAATTCGTAAAATAAGGATTATGTGCATGCAGTTGATGTTGGCAATGACCTTTTCCGGATTAGTTTTGGAATTCGTGAGCAATTTCGTTCCAGACATTTTCATGAATTTCACGGTTTAACAAGCAGGAGCGCCATAGTATATGCTAACCTTTTTGTGTGACGCAATCGTTGCCCGGATGAATGGACCATGTCTTGTAATCATCATCATCATCATCATCATCCTCATCATCCTCGTTATCAGATGTCCTTTGAATGGCAGACCCATCAGACACCAATTGGCATTTCTGATTTGGCGCCCATGACTATGGCGTCCGTCAAGGCTGATGTTTGTCAAATCATGAAAATCGAAATGATGAAAAAAGCGTCTTCACAACTATAATACACTATGGTCGAATCTAGGACTCCTGGTGATGGGGGTGAGAGCAAGGTGATGGCGAAGATATGGCAGTTTGCCCAAAAAATTGCATTCAAGACTACGTTTGCACAATCCTGTAACATATAGGAGGACAAATTACGGATTTATCTTTTTGAATGAGTTAGCAAAACGTATTACTGAGAAAACTATTTCAAGCATAAAGTAAACTGGAATTATGCTAAGACGAATATGTGAACTTCTATTCTAACAAATCCAGGAATAACTGTTTGCATCACACAGTTGCCATGGCAAACACGGTGGATTGGATGCAAACTGCGTGAATGTGTATATACTTCTTTGTGATGAAACTTGCATGGATGAATTTTATAATGTCGTTGTTGTCATCCAAATCACCGATTAACTTAACAAGCATTCGAGGAAGAAGAAAAAAAATGCATTATTAAGCTCGGCAGCCATGTTGTCTTCAAGGAGCACTTCAAGAAGAACCAATGTCACCAAGCTGGGTGTTTGAAAACAAAGCAAACAAAATGACAATTTATCACTGGTTTTGTCACCTTCGTATCTGTTGTGTCCTGTTAAACAGGATGCCCGCAGGTGATTGGAATATTCCTTTTCGGACGCCCACCAAAGCAGCTGGTTTTGGATTCACACCATTTACTCGCAATATACTGGGCACGTTTTTGAACCATTTTGACCAAGGGTTCCTCGCCATCTCCCATCACTGCGCGCCACATGGTTGTTTTATGGCTTTTTTTATATGAAATTTGGCATAATACAGCGTATATTATATCCACGGTCACCCTATTAACCTTCCAGCTCTTAAATTTGCCAGAGTGAACTGTATACACGCATGGCTTTCAGAAGGGGGTTTTAAGGGGAGGTAAAAAATGGAGGGCAGAGTAATTGAAATGGCAGGGAGCAGGACGAAAAAGGCTTTTCGGGTAGTGGAAAAACCTTATGGTTACTATTTATCATGACTAACAATCGTTTAACAGTCATGTAGAAAGTCGAGGACCCTCGTTGGTCATACACCCACAGAATGGAGCGTCCTGGCAGAACACCCCACTAAATTCTAAAAGGAACCACTAAACTGGGTTTGGCACATTTTGACTTTTACCACCAGACCTGCATTACGAATAATGTCAAACATGCAGTGCTTTTTACAACGCCTTTTTTTTTACTATAGGCAACTATACTTCTTCTTTGCAGAGTTCTAGCGAAACGCAAATATGGGTGCAGCTCGGAAAAGCAAAGAAAAAAAACGAAATTTTTGCAGAATACTAAACTGCATTGTATGCAAAAATGAAATAACGCCATAAACTTGAGTTACAAAAAAAAGGTGTAATTTATGAGAGGTTTCCGTTAGCGGAGCAACTCTATGACCCCTGGGGTTTAACCCGGGAAATGCTGAACGACAAAATAGCAGAATGTGCCTCCTGATATATTTCCCACAAAGACAGGTTGGGATATAATTCAGGAAATTCAGTCTACGTATTGTATGTGTGGAGCAACACTTGCATAAAATATATTTTGACAACTTATTGTTATTTCATTACATTTACCTTTTTGTCTACTGTGGGAGTAAAGTTCAAAGTTCAGATCAGGTTTTGAAACAACAATCGTTTTCTATTTTGTCTTCGTTTATCTTTTTAATAACCATATGGTAAAAAATATAATAGCAAATAAACAGCTTCTATCGCCACGAATTCTATCTTGTCTTGGACGAAATAAGATTTGGACAAATTGTTTTGCAAGTGCACATGCGAGTGATATGTCATTTTTAGTCTATTGATATAAAATAACCTGCTACAAGTGACCCACCCCAGGAATGGCCAAACTCGGTCACTGTATGCAGGTGGTCACTATACAGAGACTTTTGTTACTGTACATATGTGCACTAAAACCAATTTATGAAAAGTGGTCACTTTACCAGGTTTACCAGGAAATTTAGAAACTGGACGCCCAGTCATATCATAACGACGCTCTATTTACATGATTTAACATCACGTGCTCAGTGTTCATATATACACTGTAACGGCGCTTCATTGAAATGTCATGGGCAGGTAACATTCAGGTTGCATTGCAGTAATTGTTATTTTGGTTTGCAAAAATCTGTTTTACTGTCTTCAAATTTGGCGTGGTCATACATTTTATCCACTTGACGTGCACCAGTTGCACCTCTACCTTATTCCAGGAATTAGGCCGATTTTTATTTCGTCTAAGACAAGCTAGAATTCGTGATCGGGCTATTAACTGACAAGCATAAATTCCATAAGTAACAAGTCCATAGCTTATACATGTACATGTAAGTTCTAGCATGCAGGTTGCATTGCCTTCTGTGTTGCAAAAAGATTTGTCATTTAATTTGATGAGGTCACGCATTTCATTTTCTCGGCACGCATGGGTGCTTCTATCCTGCAAGTAATTTGTCCGATTTTTATTTCGTCTCAGACAAAATAGAAAACATGACCCGGCGTTAAGGCACCCGAGATTTATTAAGGGGGAACTGAACTGCATGTTTTGCTATGGGGAAATTTTAATACATACTTTTAAAAAAACTACTTTTAAAAAAATAAAAATTGATAAAAATGCAGTATTTTTGTAGCTACTTTACTACTCCCATTTGTAGGGAATTTTTAAAAAATTAAAAACTAAAATACGCCACAAGGTGGCAGCAGGTACTCACGTTGTGTATTCCAAAAAAAATGAAAAGTATTTTAGTTTTTAATTTTTTAAAAATTCCCTATAAATGGGAAAATTATGAAATTTTGATCATGCAGTAGCTACAAAAATACTGCATTTTTATCAATTTTTATTTTTTGTAGTATAACAAGTAGTTTTTTTAAAAGTATGTTTTAAAATTTCCCCTTAGCAAAACATGCAGTTCAGTTCCCCCTTAAAGTTTCCAAATATGCGAAAGTGCAATGAATACATGTAGGTCTGCAGTTTAAATCAAAATCATTGCATAAACGTGAAGATGATGCAACAGTGGCATCATCTTATAGCTACAAAAATACTGCATTTTTATCAATTTTTATTTTTTGTAGTATAACAAGTAGTTTTTTTAAAAGTATGTTTTAAAATTTCCCCTTAGCAAAACATGCAGTTCAGTTCCCCCTTAAAGTTTCCAAATATGCGAAAGTGCAATGAATACATGTAGGTCTGCAGTTTAAATCAAAATCATTGCATAAACGTGAAGATGATGCAACAGTGGCATCATCTTATTTTATAATTCTGTAAAGTTTAGCATAATGACGACATAATGATACACAGCAGTCATTAGCGACAACAGCCAAAACCGCTGATGAAACGCCGTTCTTATCCAAATGGCTCCATTTTTTCCTTCTTCTAACAAAATAGTGTCATAATGACAAAATTGTTGCAAGTTGAAAGATAGCCCTGTTTATCGACCGTCTCGTAAAACCTAAACGTTTTTATTTCAGACAAGCTAAGCTGGAAATGACTCCGAAACAACCGTCTTTCCATGAAGTTTCTTTGGGGAAGCAATTTGCATGCGTAATTTCTTCCTCGCCAAATTTTCATGTTTAAAAAGCACAAATTTGTAGTTCAATTTAAACCCTTTTTAGCATATGTATCGTAGTCATGAGGAAAACTTGACTTGCTCAGTCTTGTTCTAAACCAATTTACACTTTCCCTGTCAATTATATGTACATGTACATTCTCAACATAGAAAACAACTTAGGCCTACCTTTGCAATTTAAACGTTTAATAGATAGGTATTGTACCAGGGCACAGGAAAATACCCGCCACGCAAAAAAAGTACCAATACATTATTATTATTAATGCATTTGCACGCACACGATAATGGTTCAACTTTGTACTTGTGTATGTGCACCTTTAGAACACGCACGTGGTGCTGCCATCTGGAGCATATTGAGCAAAAGCTGGTAGAAGTCTACTTTAGCCGGCTATTGCTAATTTCTAGCCTCCAATGCAGGCATCCAATGGCAGCTAGGGGAGGTATTCTAACCTAACCTAACTTTACCGTGCCTAGCCTACATGAATATATCCTTCAGTTTACGTACAGGAGTTCTATTTTTATGTTCTTTGGTAGGAAATAGCACTAGCCGTCTAAAGTTGACTTATACCCAAAAGTCACATACTGAAAGTGCAAGTAGTCCATTTTGGTAAATATACCTAGTGCTGTTCAGATAGGTTTAAAAGGGTTGCATACCAAAATAAGCCTCTATAAAATAAGTTATTTTTTATTAAATTTTGGAAACTGATAGGAACAAATGGAATGTACGAGGACCTAGCGAGTTTGCTAGACCCTCTACAATTAAAAACTTTACAGACGTATTTCCATGAAATGGAGTACACATATACATAAACAAAATTTAAAATAAATAATAGAATATTTATGCTAGGTCTCGTACATTCCATTTGTTCCTTACAGTTTCCAAATTTAAATTAAAAAATAATTTAGAAAAAAAAGGCTTATTCTGGTATGCAACTCTTATTGTTCAGTAAATTTGCTAGTTAGTTTCCTGCAAAATTGCTCTCAATAATGAAAAAATACATGTACAATAGTAACATTTGCTTTTGAGATCAACTACATGTACATGTAGTTTTTACCACGAATTTCAAGCCTAATTCCAGACATTTCACAATTTATTCCAGACGATTAAACACCCTGTAATCACAAACCAAAAGAAAAAAACATCGAAACTACAAGTAGTGTACCTTAATGGCCTGTCTGCTGCATGGCCATTCAAGTTGATTTTCCCATTTTTGTGCGCGTGTGTACAATGCAAAAATCGATTGAAAAAGGTTAACAACAAAAGCTTTGAAAAAATCGGCTGTCAATGGATAGCTCGTATTTAGCACGTGTCATTGAAATCGTGCCCTAGAAAAAGTATGCACACGTGGGCGCATTTATCGGCTTCGTGACGACAAAATAAACAAATCTATTTATTAGCACATAAAATTATGCAACAATAATAAAATACGTAAATAATATAGGCAAACATCGCAGTTTGAGACAAACGAGATATGATAGAGGTGCCTGCCATGAGTAAACTTTGTTTTCAAGAACATACCAGGTACATGTGTATGTTATCTTTAATTGTGGGTAATATCTAACACCTGGTGGAAGACACGAGGTTTGGTAGTTTAGTATAGAAGACCCTGTTGCCTTTGTGTATAACGGTTCGTTTTCTATTGCTAGGACAATATGACAATATTTTTTTATGAATAAGGTACTATACTGTTAATTGTTCTGCTTATTCGATGTTGTTTTTTCGCTCATTTATTTTTATCCTAAGGTAGGGTAGAAGTCAACTTTAGCCAGCTGTGATATTTTCTAACCTCATGTGTAGGCCTTGACATAAGCAATTAGAGATATGGCGTTATATTTTTCTTCAATTCCATTATATTTTATATATTTTTTTTCATTTCTCATGTTGAGGCCTGCATTTGAGACTAGAAATAGCACAGCCGACTAAAATTGACTTATACCAAATTATGTGACACGCTCTAGTATATCGCAACTAGCTGGTAAAGTAGCAAAATAAAGCATCACGCTCTCTTATTTGAAAATTTTATGCTATCAAATGGCCACGCACGAGCAGTATATGCAAAGTCGAATGTTCTGCTACTTCACCACTATGGTGCGCTGCAAGCGCGTCGGCCACCCAAACTTCAAAGGTGCCGACAAGCGTGAGCATACTGGTTCCTGTGCATTTAGCAGCGCCATCTAACTTTAATAACGTTCAACTTTTTTTGAAGTGGGCGTAATTGCTTCACTTTCAGATGCATAAGAACCATAGTTTCAATTTCTTTAATTCATGTCGCTTAGGCCTATCCTCGCAATAACGTCGAACGACTAATTCAATTTCGCCTATCTTGCAGATATTATTCGCTTTTGGAAACACATTACTTCCTCGTTGTGCAAAGTGCAATTTCGTGCTCGCAATCTAGCCATATTTCCTGTTTGCATTACGACCGAGATGAGAATTGGAGAAAAAATGAGAGAATTAAAGTAAAAACTGTTCAATGTATAGTTTCCGTTTATTTCACTTCGAATACACAATTTGAATACTTTGTACCTCCTGTTGGCACGAACAAATTCCAGATTATAATCCAAAGAAATTCGTACGTTTTGTTTTAAATTTGCAAACGTATCATATCCTAAGGATTGACTTATCTCATCCAGATATGAACATCGAGACACAACATTATAACGATGATATTGTTCTCACTATACATGTATAAAAAAACTGTCTGAGTTATAAGGGTCTATGTGATGTCCATGATAAGAGTAATTCTCAAATGATGTCGTTCTATTTCGAGATTATAGAACATTACTTTTTTGTAATATGATTGTTCAGATTTTGATATATGGAAGAGCAAAACAAAAGCAACGGTCGAGTGCCAGGAATTGTGAAATAGTCCAGACAAGGTTTAGATTATAATGTAGATTAGAATCATGGAAGACCTAAAACAATGCTATTTTTTTGCAAATCAAGCCTAAATAGCTATAGTGTTTCTTAACTATAAATGTCAATACACCTCTTGCAAAATCCTGTATTGACATCTTGTCAGGGGCTACGTGACTATAGATTGTACCGAATGCATCATGCAAGGTTTTTACATATCTAGAGAACTTGGAATTGTCTGGGAAATTGAATGGAACTGGATTATATTCAGGGAAAACTAATTTACAGAATTTTGAAAAAGTATTGGAAATTCAACATATAAATGTCTGCTATTACACTTAAAATTGTATGCGGGTGTTCAAAATGAAATGTTCACTTAAATACAAGTGTATAGTTTATCAGTCAGCCCTGCATCTATAGAAATCTCCATTTAATCTCCATAGAAATCTCCATTTAATTCATTCAGGGATTTACCCTTTTATCAGCACTGCATTAATTGATGCAAATATTAACACCCTACTTGAAATGTTATAACTGAAAGGACATGTATTAGTATTTAAATGAAATTATGTGACATGTTACGAGAATCCACTCTCAAAAGTAGTTACAGTGCAACCTGTTAAAGTGACCATTCTGCATAGTGGCCATTTCTCATAATTTTTTCATAAAATGACCACCTGTATAGAGTGACCAAATTTGGTCATTTTTTGGGTGGTCACCAATGGTAGGCTTTATATTTTTAATAGGTGTCCAATATTTATCCCTTTTAAATGACCGAGTTATGCATAAATAAATCCAAATGTAATTTGTGCAAAATAAAGACAGTTATTTCAAATGAGTTTTTAACATTTAAATGTCATAATGAATATGTGGCTGCAAATATTTGCTATAATAAATAATTTTAAGTAGGCAAAAACATCTGTTAATAGCTACCACGACTATGTTTTTTCCTGTTTTGTTATAGCGAGATAAGAAGATACAGGGTATAGGTCCTCTAAAATTTGACCACGACCATGTTTCTTCCTTTCTTAAAAACTTCCTGTTTCCCTGACCCACATAGGACCGAGATATACAGTAGTATGGATAGATGAATAAGTATAAATAAACAGCTGTTGGTATTGCATACAAAATGATTCCATTTGTTTTTATGTTGTTGTTTGTTTTCATAATTTAGTCGCAACGCGACACATGCATTACATATACTAAAATTGATAAGTGCACGACAAAAATGACATCGCAGACATTGACGAATATTTCTACATGTAAATCCAGTTGGCATGCAAATTTTCGTCGCTGGCTTTTTCCTTCTTTTTGACACCAGATCACGTATTACAAATAACTTATGAAATATACGACTTTCAGAATGCAGAGTGTGCTTTTTTTTTGTCAAGTTGGCATGAAAGATTATTCTGTTTGATCCACTTTATATAAAAAAGACGAAAAGCATATAATAGATAAAAAATTGGATTTTGCCCTTTCTCGACTAAATCCTAGAATTTATATCTCAATTTGGAAAACCGATAGTGTAGCATTTCAATAATAGGTGCATCGAATGCTTTTTTTGTTCAAGCCTATCACAGTTTTGGTCATGTTCTAAACTTGAAAACGGAATTAGCCCTGTGATGACCATGCACTTTGTTTTTGATATCAAGGAATGTTTCATTTAATGTATTTAGCATAAAGCATATACAGTAAAACCTGTATACATTAAACACCCATGGGACCAGGCAAAAGTGTTCTTATTAGACAGGTGTTCATTGTATGGAGGCTTGCTATGAAAAGACAATATTAAACGAACTATGTTTATTGTAAATGAATACAAATGTATCAACATGTAGACAATCCTTTCAGTGCATGTACATAAATCATTATTTTAGGTTTTTGTTAAAGAAATCTGTAAGACCTTCTTCACACTACATGTAACGTTGATGTAGATCAACTGATGTGGATCAACAAAACTTTTTCGTGTTAACTCACACCGCAGAACTCTGTTAAACTGGTCACATGACCTATAGTATACAGGGCACAGTATACAAGGTCATGTGACCAGTTTAACTGAGTTCTGCG
>JAQGCC010006073.1:0-10688 GCA_034698905.1 Xestoiulus laeticollis
TCTGACACATGCTATACAGCATTGCCGGATATATGGATCCGCCTTATATAAGGATCAAAATGCTCGGCCCCAACGTGGTCCTTATAAGCGGCGGGCACTGTATTAAAGGAAAGAAACCTGTTCAATCCTTAGTTAAAAATAGTTATCGTCTGGGCGCCTTTAGTGTTTTAGACCTTAGACCCATAAACCACAAAAAAACAAACAAAAATGAACAAATTTTTAAATTATTATTAGTCTTTAATAAATGCTCACTAGGGGGCCGTAGGGTTCCAATTGCATCGCGCCTTGTTGCCCGATTCAAGATGGCGTTCAAAGGTTGCATAAAAGCAGTCTAGCCTAAAGGTTAGTAACTGTTTTATGGCGCCACCCGTTCTCTGTTTTCATCGGTTTGCTTTTCTCGTCCTTCGTTATTTTCTCCTATAAATGTATACAGGTTTACTTGGAGCTGTTTCTTTCCTAGTTTTCCGCAGAACTCCGCGACTGGAAATCGATTCCTTGAATTTTCGTCACGAGCTCAATAGGCCTACTTGGTTATTTTTGTTTTCCGAGAATGCAAACTCTTCGCTTTTCTGCACTCTCTAAATATTATCGCCTAGGAATTGTTTTTCTTTTGAAAAATGGGCCCTTTGTAAGTCTTTCAACTCGGTTACGTTTAAAATCGTAATGATGGAATTTCCGAACAGGAATATAATTTGAATTTCAGAATGTTGGATGGCTGCCATGACAGTCCTTATCTATCTTCTCGAAAGATTGACATTGACTTTTTTTTGAAAATTACGAGCTAGACAGGTGATGGGCTTCCACTACATCTTTACCAAGTAACACCAAATTTGCATATTTTGGTTTTTTTTGGAAACGAGAGGTTTTGATTCAGGGAATGTTTTTCTGGATATGTATAGAGACTTGTAGCATCACCGCCTATTACCATAAATATGTCATTTTAGATTATTAACTTTATCTCCCAGTGCATATTTTTTAGAAATAATGTTGCATGTTAAAGCAAGTTGGTGGAATTTTAAGCTAACTACAGTATATGATTTCAATGAAATTTCCACTCGACAGTGCCCTATACTTTCCGCATTTCAATGACAATTTTTGGAAGTTAAATCCAAAATTAAAGTATAAAAATAAAATTAAAAAAAACCTTTGTGGTATTTTAAGATGAATGTGGAGTATTTAAAAAAGAATTCCTTTCATAAGTCATAAATTGAAGACAAAAACGTTATGTGAAATTTGTATATAGTATATACATGTATAATTATCAAAGTTTTCAAACTTTTTACTTTCCCTTCATACTATCACTTGTAGGCCTACAAGTCTGCTTCTTTAGACTTGAATCATTCACCTAAATCATATTTTGATGTTGCTTAACATTAACATTTAGGGCCGGTTGCACCAACTAAGATGAAAATCTAAGATTTAATAACCTCGGTTTAATAACCTAAGGTTAACCCTGTCTATACTGGCTTTCCATTTTTCCTACAACCCATGCTTATGTTCAATGCAAGGGTGGGTTAACCTAGTGTTATACATCAGGTTAACCCTAGTTTGGTGCAACCTATCTTATAATCAAATGCTCAAAATGAGAATGTAATGCAATACATTTTCTGCATAATTGCACATATTATGAGAGCATTAAGCCCCAGGCCACACTAGGCTGTTTCCGCGCGTTATGCTAGCCTCAAACAGGGCATCGAACTTAATTTATATTATAAAATTTGCACATTAATATCGCGTGCAAAAATTCTTTTTTAATTAAGTCTTGTTTGAGGTTAGTCAAACGCGCAGAAGCAGCCTAGTCTGGCCTGGGGCTAATTGATGGATGCTCAATTTTGTCAAATAATGTCATTCTGTGAATTTTGAATGAACCTATGTAGAACACGTGTTTGTTACATAAGGTTCGCTGTTAAGCACAAGCCGGCAACGCTTTTCCAGCGCAATTGGAGGCGCGCATGAACAGCGCATGCGCACGTCTACTTACGCGGAAAAGCAATGCCCGCTTGGGCTTAACAGCGATGAAGGAGCCTCCATAAACTAAGCAAAAACGTATCTTAGCTTGGCCAAGATACAAAATGGCGTATTTCCATCCCATTGTAATGGAGAAATGTAGTTTTTAATCATGTTTTGCATAATTGCATAGCCGATGGCAAATACCGTAACAAACTAATTTCATCCATATCACTGGGCTTTTGCCTGTTTTTTTGTTTTATCGAAAACTTGAAAACTTGTAGTTTTAATTCCTCTCGTCCCTGTATTGGACCCTGATGTACTTAATGGCGGCAATGAAATCTGTGTTGCCGTCACCAGCTAATGTATCTGGAGACACGATTAACCACTTTGGTGTTGCTTTTGCTCACGCTGTGTCAACGATTTTCGGCTTTTCCATTGTTTTTTGTTGTTGTTATTGTTGTTGTTTTGGTGGAGGGATGACTGAAAACGGGGTCAATGTCGTCGCCATCGTCCACTTTATTATGGGATTGTTTACAATGGCTATATGGCTCTTAAGTGGGATAAAAGACTTTTAGATAGAAGGTCGTCTGGCTAACTGAAATGATATAGCATCCTTTGTTATCTATTTTACTGTAATCCATCAAACCTTGAATTTGATATCGATTGATGTATTTTGATATCATTAAATTTATCTTTGGTTGATTCAGTAAAAAGGGCTGAAAATGATAAGCAAAGTTTTATTTGTAGACATGTAATACACGCATCTTAAGCATCAGTATCCACAATTTAAATATCGTTGCATAAAATTGAATTTTATGGAACTATTTGTTAAATATTTGGTAAATTGACTAAGTTACATGACTATAAGTTAGTTGAAATTACATTTTTGGGAGCGATTCCATTACTTTTAATGAAGACTCAGTAATATCCAATCGTATTAGATTTATTGGTGGATCCATTGAAATATTTGTTAATTTAAGAATATAATCTTGTATTCAGTTATACGATGAATATAAAAAATTCAATAGAAAAGTATCTAAAAAATGATTGTAGAGGCATATTCATAGGGGATACAATGTGAGTTACGAGATAGATAGAAGAAAAAATAAGATAAATTGACAAGCTTTCTAAATAAATTATAATCTAAATGAAAACATTTAACCATTAAAATGACGTTAAAACTGGAATGTGTGCACTTAAGTGAACTTAAATTCTTACTAATAAATAAAGCTATTACGAAAGTAGGAAGATTTTTGCTCATCTTCTTATTTTGGCATTTGTCCCGAAGTAAAGATTTCTTTTCAGAAAATCGAGCTAATGAACATATTTGAAATAATGAAATAGGCCCAATGACCTTTGCTCTCTAACTGAATTTCTTCAGAAAGATACCTTCGAGGAAAAACTGATACCAGAATTAGCAATAAAATGAATAGTTAGGAAATAGCACGAACGTTTTTCAAGATTGTTTATGACTGGTTGTACCATGCTCTATTAAATTTATTCTGCTTTCACGAACTTCTAATCACATATTAATAATGTTTTCATTGTGAAAGACTTATGGTCGTTAATGCTAATTGGACCACATCATAAACAGCTTTACTATGGGGAAAATACTGAATTTGTAAGAAATTGCTGCGATGTAGGTCAGTTTAAGAAAATATTATTGTGGGTAATTAAGCATCAAAGTACAGTTTTAAAATTTTAAAGAAAACCTAATCTTTATTTCTGATAAATGTATTTTTTTGTCAATTTTAATGATTCGTTAAGTAGCTTTTTCTTTCCATAGCCGAAAACAAAAACCATAAATAAACTGATTGTTTATTATTTCTGGATTTAGTGAAATTTATTCTTGGCTATTAAGAGTGTTTCCAAGCTTTACAAATTCATCTTTTTTTTTTTTTGTGAAAAATTCGTCTTTATTATTTGCTTTTGTTTTATTCTGATTATCGATTATTTCGAATGCGGGTGCAAACGTGTTCATTCGTTGCTTTATGTGCCAAATTCATTGTTTCAATATAAAATCCTTGTTAAAATGTACATTTCTAGGCAATGTAAGACACGTAAGTCAATTCGTGTTTACTGTTTTTCTTCTTTTTCCCTCTCTTCGAAATCTCTTTTCGAAAATAGCTGTGATCGTGCTTTGAATAAATAAACTACGAAAAACCTGTTCGGAGGAAAGTAATTTTAAAATTATTGCATTTTGCCGAGAATTTTGAACAGATGCTTTCGCTTGGGTTTTGTGCAAATAGCGACAGCCGCAGTACGTCAAACTGGTTGACTTTTAGTTGTGTGCAGAAATATAACATAATTTGTATATCTCATATGTTTTTTTTTTATATTTGCTTTCAAAACTTGAATATTTGATCTTATTCTATAAATGTTTGCTGAAAACAGAAAATCCCTAGGATTTTAAAAGCATTTATTTGATTGTCAAATTCGATTTCATGACCCTGTCCCTCAAGAAGCAGCGCCATCTCTTAAGAAAAACTGATACTATTACCTATTTTTTTATTTAGTAGTTTTATTTAGGATCTGTGCTAACTTTATCTAGTTTTTGTACAAATTTCAAGAAAAAACACACTACCTTCTTCTAACACATTTTAACACTATTTTATATGGTCAGGGAAAACATCTTGAAAAGTAAGGGAAGTTAAAAATGGCAATTGTAATGGAACTTTGATATTAATAAATGTTTTAGAATGTATGCATGTATATGTACAATGAAACCTGCGAATAAGAGCCCTCCATATAGCGTACGACCTTGGAGGTCATCACTTTAGCTGAACCTTCATATAGCACATCCCTCCACGTAGCATAACCCATTGTTCTGTCCCAATAGGGTGCGCTATTCACAGGTTTCACTATATGTGAAATATAACTTTTGAAAGACCAGTATCAGCTGGTTTTTTGTTTATTATCAACAGTTTATATGCCTTTCTGCTAGCAATGGTGCATGGATTTGGTGGTGTTTAGGCCGTTCATTTCAGTAATCTTTTGAGCCGATTTTCAGCGCTGATTTCTTTCCGTGGTCAACCACTGAGTGAAAAATTTGTTGCGAAAGTAATTACGGCGCTCCGTAACGCATCGTGAGGCGCCGTTAAATGGCGCTCCGGATCACGACTGTATGATAAAATCTGAGCTTTTGCAATCAAGCTGTGGGTGGGTGGCGCTATAAACGGCTAAAGGGTTATTTGGGCCCATGGCGCATGCGTCTTGTGCAGCTTCATTGATATTATTTGTAAATGGTGGTATTTGGAATCTTAACAGAGTATTTGATCTTGATAATCTATCTCGTACTCATCATAATTAGCAATTTTTGGATACATACTAAAAATTAAACTTGTAATAATCTTTTATAAAAGTTCTTTACATATGGATAACTGTATGATACAGACCGCACCATGGGGTGTGCTATTTGAAGGTTCAGCTAAAATGATGGCCACACACACATGTACATGCTGTACATATACAACTGTACACATGTAATGTACGTGTACATATACAACTGTACACATGTAATGTACGTGTACATGCTGTACATATACAACTGTACACATGTAATGTACGTGTACATGCTGTACTTGTATTCAAATGTAAACATTTACGTTTACATGTTGTAAATATTTCCATAATTAAAATGCACAAAGCATTTGTTGTATTTTTAATGTTTTTTAAAATTTTAACATTTTGTAACATGCCGACTGTTAGGATCTGCAATTTCCAGGAAGTACGCTATATGGAGGGCCCTTATTCACAGGTTTCACTGTATTGCTTTCATAACCTCCATCTTTCTGTTATATTGTTTTCATCTCGATTTTCATTTTACTTAAAATAATAAATATGATAAATTAACAGCAAATTCAAACTAAAATGGGACTCGCAAATTAGGATTAAAAAATTAATACAGATAATAAATTTTGTTTATTCTGTAAATAGAAAAAAAAATGTAATAAAGTACATAATTAAATTTGTAGTTTAAATAAACTATGAAATTTAAAATTACACACCCATGTAGAACACCTTTTAGGTTAAACTATAAAAATAACATAGGGTATGTTTGATCTTGGCCATGTGGCAAGTGCATCTTTTAATATTTTTAAAATTTTTGATAAATAGTTATATTACTACAGGCGTTATGTACATGTACAGTGTAGTTATACGGTATATGTTAATGAATTTTAATTCCATAATCAGAAAGCTGTATATTTGTATTTAATCAAGAGTTAATCTAATCGATGTTTGGTGCATTCTGTCACGTTATTTCTTTCGTTTTCATCTGGCAAATGTGAAAGCATTAGGCTGGAGCTATAATCGGGAGTTTTAGCTAGCTTTTCTCGAAATTACAGCCTCTTCGTTTAATTGCCGAAGCACCAAATTGGGAGCATAATTAGCTAAATGAAGCAATTGCGTCTGCCTAATTCCTTTTCTGCTTATGCTATTTTGTCCGTCAATGGATTTAAGCTTGAGAGGGTGTGCTTCTATGGGGGAACTTTGAAAAGGAGATTATGCAAATGCTGCGTGTTTAGTCTCAATGGAGACATTTTCGAAATGGTTTATGGCGCCAAATGTTTAAAAGGCGCTTTTTTTGCATAATGTGGATAATGCAACTTTTCATGGAGTTAAAATAAAGTGAGGAAAGATCGAAAACAGCTGATTGAAAACGTGACTCTTTGGCTTTCGTAGTCTAGATATCAGCTCAAGTGCTATTATAAGAATGAAAAAATGCATCTGTTTTCTACTTTTAAAAAAAGTAGGTTTTTTTGAAAATGCAATTTAAGAAACACAATATTCCGAATGCCCTAAAACGAAAAATCTAAATGTTGTTTGCTGTGTAATCATGGATCCTGCATTGAAAAGTGATAGTACAATTGTATGCCTATAATGTAAAAATAGGATAGAAGTTTTTTTATTTATATAATCGGTTTATATCTTTAGTAAAAAATTAATTCATCCGATAATAAAATATTTACCCCCAACGAATTGAAGATTATGATTATGTACTAACGCATTGCTACTTGGACGAGTTATCCATTTAAAAAAATATTAATTCATTTCCTACTCAAAAAACTAGTTGTTGAAATAGACTATTTGAATTTTATTATGCTTTGAAATGTATATTATTTTCAATTGTTATTCAAATTGATTCAAGTTTTATTCAAAATCTATATAAAATACATGTATATTTCTAGAAATTATACCATTTGAACAACAAGAGATGTGATATGCTGTTCACATTATTCAATAGTCTACTATTAAAGTCTCATTACGTTTCTTAGAACCTGTCAAATTCATTCCCTTATTGTGTTCTACACTGTATTTTAAAATGAATTTAAAATTGGAATTAATGGACGTGACCATTAGTGAACCCTAAAATGAAAGTATATACCAAGTGCACTTTCTTGGAACAACTAGTATACTTCTAAGTACACTTTATTATACTTCTAAATACACTTTACAGTAAAGTATACTAGGAAAAGTGTACTTGATTTTCAGTTAGTATACTAAGTGCACTTTTTTTGGACAACTTAGTATAGCATTCAGAAAAGTATACTAAGTACACTTAAGATTTTGACAAAGAAAATGTCGTGCTAAAGGCTCATACGCCACCAGGGGATGTTGTATATAGTCGTGATCGAGGTTTCCTATGATATGTTTTAGCTTGGATTACTGGCAAAACACTTTTTAATCATCAAACAGTCCAAAATGTAATTTCTTTGTCAATTTGACAGTTTTTCAACTTGTTCTAAGGTGTTTTGATTGCGAAGTTGCCAACGTTTTGTGATTTTTCAATATCATTTTCTATTTATAAGCAATTTTCTCTCTGCAGTGAAAATGGGCATTAACATTCAGTTCATCCCTCTATCACCTTTTTTCATTACGAATAAAATAGCCAAAAACCTTTTTTTTTATCACTTAAGTGAACCTGAAATTCGCCCTTATACTTCTGGCATACAAATTGCTCGCAATTGGCCCACTCACTGCTGTTTTATGTTTCCAATTTTCGTCAGTTCGCATCGATTGCTAACTGTGTGGATGCCTATATTGAGCTCTTTTGCTGTATTCTTTTACAACGAATACAAAATGATAAAAAATCTTAATTAGGCTTAAAAGGGCAATATAAACACGGGCATAGGCCTATTGAAATCGATTTCAAAATCGACTTCATCTCGAGTTTTATGTGTTTTTATCCATCGATCGATATGGTGATAGATGCGATATTTTATTGAATTTCGTCGGTTGCGAAGTAGATAGATGCCACGAACAGATTTTTATCCAGGTTGGCTTTGCATGGGAAATGCATTGCCTAAACGACGTTTATGCAAATCGACAGCTATATCGTGCCTTTATTGAAATGTCTAGAGATCTGAAAACATCGGGAAATGTGTTCACAAATATTTAATCCCTCCTATTTGTTATTTCAAACCAAATTATCAGTGCTGTTTTCTATTGGGCATACAAACTATTAAAGGATACATTTGTTTACAAAATACATCGAATAAAATATGCATTGTGCCATTGTCAATGCATTTGTTCATGTTTTGAAAAACGAACAATTGTGGCATTGCATCGATTTTTTAAATGTATACATTTACTTAAAATCATAAGTTTTTAAGCATATTTACATGAATTTATACTGCATTATTTTTATAGTTAAGTCTGCATGTCCTCTTGTTATCATGAAGCCTTGCAAGAGTTTCAAATTTTCATTTTTGTTCTATACATAGTAAAATCAATCTTTGAAAATGTATTTCACATTTGCTATACTCATGCATGCAAATATTTGTTACAATATTCGAATGCAAGGACACACCCAATCTTCTCACACTATCGAAATTACAAAATATACTAAATGATTCACTTCATCGATTATACTGTTAAACCAAGATACTTGGATATTAAAAATGAAATAAAATTTCTTCTCTAGCAGAACGAAATCGAGGCGACCTTTTAGTTTGACCCACTGGTGACATAAAACAATATTAATTATCATGCGTTGTTTTGCCAAGCTTCTAATTGTAATTGTTATTTTATTTTTCATTAGGACAAAAAACTTAATATGCATTAACGAGTAAGTTTTGGTCAGGGAATTTTGGATTTTAGTCATGGAAAAGTTAGGGAAATTAAAAAGGAAAATTTTGTGGCCACCTTGAGAAGGATGAAATTTATCATGTAATTTCTTCAAAAATGTAATGAGATAAAGAAACTAATTCCTAAAAAATGATATATTTCAAACGGTTATAACATGAAGTCAAGGGACCGAATTGACATCAATGTAACAATTTCGTTGTTTTATAAAATTTCGATAATGGGTAGCAGAATGATGGGATTTCTGCAAAAAATGTAATGAAATAATGAAACAAGTCCTATGATAAATGATATATGTATACGGTTTTAAGTTAATGAAGATACCAAACTAACATCAATAGAGCATTATTGAGCATGGAGACTTGCAACAAAATCTTTCATGTTGACAAAAAAATTGATATGCATTAACGAGTAAATTTTGGTCAGGAAATTTTGAATTTTAGTCAGGGAAATTGAAATTGAAATTTTTGCAGCGCTCTGATATTAACAGTTGTTTATAAATCATTCAGCATATCGACAGTTGTTTTATCATTGCAAGTGATACTAATTATGGCGTATGTTTTCCTCGGTTGTGGTTGCTAGAGGTGTTTAATAGAAGTTGATCCTTGTTTGGATTCCAAGGATTATTTGCGCTACAAGGTGCAGGATGCCGTATCCGCTCAACGCCATCGATTTACAGTTCAGTCGATGTTAAACTGGAGAAAAAGCTCATTTTCAGTATCTCAAAGTTTCTATAAAAAAGGGAAAAAGCATCTTAGAAACCCCTTTGATCGTTGCGTTTTTTTCTTCCTTCTTGTTTCGATACTGTTGGGAGAGATCTCTATCCACCATGTGTACTTTGAAGACATTTGGAAGTGATAAAACCAAGACTTGTCTCACCCTATTTCCGTTTGTGTTCACACAAGTATAGCATCTTCATAGTCATCTGCGATGCTCACATCTTCAACGTCTGGAGACCAGTTTTACTTATGCAAAAATTACCACTGCTTTTTTGTTTCTTTTGCTTGAGGAGAAAAAGCATTTACTTTGCCCGTTTAATGTTCTCTGAAACAAAGACAGCTTTAGGTATCTCTGGTAAATATTTGATTTTCTATCATAAGAGTACGTGCTATAAGCTTGTCTGCAAATGCGCGAAATAGTCTTCCAGAAGCTCTTGCCATCTTCTAATCATCAGGATAACGACACATTTGACGACAGTAATTGTGTTTTTTTTATTAATGTTTCTTAACTATTCCTGATAGCTCGTAAAGAAAATTAACCTTTGTGTTGGTAAATTTTCTAATCAAGATATACATGTACATTAAATCAAAATATATGCCAGGAGGTCGCATACATACCCGGAGAATTTTTTTCTATTGATTTCTGGGGGTTTTTATTTGTGAGAAAAACCCGTGGTCAACCAAAACTCCTGAGACATACCCAAGGGTCATCATAAATGATACAAATTAAGGTGAAAAATTCTCCGGGTATATATATCTCATATATCGCACGGTGGTCGGTATATATCTTAAAATACAAACCTCAATAGGAATTTACACTCGTCAGGAACTTTGAGCTCAGTCCTAAGCTAAGCGAAGGAATGAGGATAAAGTTCCTGACGAGTGTAAATTCCTACTGAGGTTTTTATTTTCTCAGATATCAACCAACCCCCC
>JAQGCC010006074.1:0-10687 GCA_034698905.1 Xestoiulus laeticollis
CCCCCACCGCGGCCTGTCAAGACCACTATCTGACCACTGGTCAGCCAGCAGTAAGGGGCATACCAAAAAGTATGGGATACAATACTTCAACATTGGTTCGTCCCGGTGGGCTTGATAACGCGGAGTAGGACCCTGCTCGTTACCCAAAGACACATAATGCGTCGTCGTACCTTGAATTTAGAAGAAAGGTTTTTAAATCCCCGAACCCAGTTCAAAATGGTAACAAATACAGGGTGGAAAAAAGTGTTACAAATTTTGAGAAAATGTTTTTATAAATAAAAATATACAAGTATCTAAATACAAACTTTATACATGGTGTATGCCCCTGAAAAATTCATTTTCAGTGAATGATTTTAAATTGGGACATTATAGCATGCTCAGTTTTTATCCACAGGTCCTGAGTTGGTGCCTAAAAAGTCAATGGAAACGTCACAAAGTAATCTAGTCCAGCGCTCAAGCTGAGCACATCCTCTTAATCCAGGTTAAGTCAATATACTTATCTGATTTGTGATCTATTGCATCAGACCATATATAAACAGGCATTCAGTGCGTCCTTTGTGATTGGTTGTCGCGTCCGCGATTATTGTATATAAAGGGCTCTGTTAGGTGGCCCTCTTGGAGTGAATGTTCTAGCTGGGGTTGACCACCCGGTCCCTGTTGCGGGTTGATGCGCAATGAGAAGCTGCGCTCTGATCCTTGCAGAGCGTCGAGGATCAACCGGAGCCTGGCTGGGTAGGGAAGGTCCGGGGATGTCCATGGTTAGTGGGCCGATTGGATTGCCTCGTGCTGTGGCTAGGCAGCTGAAATTAGTCTATGGCTATCCTGGCTGGTAGCATGCTGATAGAGTTTGACAAAGTCATTTAATAAGTTTAAAAGTAAAAATAAGGTTTATTCAATGTTCATCTTAGGATGTTTTAAGTTAAGAGACAGTACACTAGAGTGTGTCAAAGTGCTCATGAGAATGATTGCTATCTTAGCATCTATAGTTCTTCTGACTGTTTTTTGTGAGAATGTTTCGACAGTTTTGAGGTTCTATGGAAGATAGACCTCCTTATATACTGCTTGGCTTCATCCTGTGACCAATCAGGAATATCGTAGCATGCAGTGGGCGTTTCACTATATTGTCATTCCCTTTGGGCTCTTGGGGATCAATCTAGGCATACATCTGCTTAGGCTTAGCTATCAGTAAGTTAGCACCTTCCTGTGACAATTATCATCTTCCTGTGACCCTTTATGCTATAGTTACAGATTGGAACAGGATGCAGTTCAATTTCCTTTTCAGGACTATATTCATTTTCTTTTGTCTTTAGATTCATTTCCTTTTAAGGTTTACTTAATGCTTCGGGCCCAGTCTTTACGACCTACCGAGCTGATGTCCGCTCATCTCTGACTCCTAATATAATGCATGTTTTATATGCCAAGTTATCTAACTCTGATGCTTGCAATTGACATTCCACCTAATCTGCTTATAAACAGAACACCTAGTCCACTCTTGGGTCAACCATCAGTGCATTATAATGTCCTTATCTTTTAATATTATTGATTTTGGTGTCTATGCACCACTGCTCTAAATCACCACTAGATGGTGCTGGTGTGCCCTACAGTTATTGAGTTGCTAAAACTCACCACCGGAGGGCCCCACATACCAGCTGTTCCTTATTTGACAAGAAGGAAGTTTCTTCTCTTCTTCATTCATTACAAAGATCTACTAGGACTTGCTTCTCTACTACAGTTCTCTTTAACTTACCAGGGCCTAAGATCAAGTATACAAGAACTACAAAGAAAGATCCTAGTACAACAAGACAGAAGCAAATTTAAGCAGAAATAAGATCAACAATCAAATCACAACAGGCTTTTTTAAAGGTCAAACACATAGAAAGAGTTACCACATAATCCTTTTCTAACCACAAAATACTAACAATACCTGTGGAGAATAAGCACTTTTTTATCAGTTTATCCACGTAGCAGTCTCCCCCTCCCATAACATTTCAAGGGAAGAGATCCCCCAGGACTTTATCCAAGCCCCATCGTGGGCATAAACAAGACAGCTCTGTCTCTCCACGCATGAAGTCTACCGAAACCCAAAGCCAGGGGGCTATTATGGAGACCGAAGAAAACGACCTCTGAGCTATCGCCCTTAGATTGCGCTCGTTGCGATCAACTAACAGATTAAGGGAAAAAAACAAAAATGCAGCAAAAACTGCAGGTACTAAAAAGCAGGATAACGGGAAGGCTTCAAAAGCACCCAGCTCTTGGTATTTCCTGTCCTCTCAGCTCCCTTAATGGCAGTGATACAATGGAACTGCCGTGGAGTACAGGGGCATACCCCAGAACTCGTGATCTGATGTCTGCACACCAACCAGCCTGCGTAGCAGTACAGGAGACCTTTCTAGCCGAAGGGTCTTCCTATTTCCTTCGTGGTTGGCTAAGTGGTTGCGCTTAGATCCTTGAATTTGGGAGACCCAGGTTTGAACCCCGGTCGGCTATCCTGGTTGTGGTTTTTCGTGGTTTCCCACAAACTACCGTAATCGCCCATATTGGCACATATATGCAAATGCCGGGATAGTTCCCCAGAAATTCGGCCACGATCGTATACTCTTCCCTTTAAATATCTGGCACTTTGCCCCCTGCCACATGGCGTGATAAATGCTGACTGCAGGGTAAAGAATTGAATTGAAATAGGTTATTCAGTACACCGATGCGATAGGAAAAGTCAGGCACATGGAGGTGTGGCGATCCTATCCCGTAATTCGGTACCTTGTACACTTCTGCCCTTCACTTCCACACTAGAAGCTGTGGCAGTCAGGGAAGCTTTCTCCCGTTTTGTTATGATATGTTCAGTCTATATTCCAGATTCCACCCTGTTGCAAGTGGTGGACCTTCAGGATCTGGTGGCCCAACTACCCAGACCATTCCTTCTATTTGGCGATTTTAACGCGGATAGTCCAGCCTGGGGCAGCCCAAAGCTGGTCAAACGAGGAGCGGATATGGAAACCTTCCTATCCAATGAAGGTCTCTCTGTCCTGAATACAGGTTCCCCAACCTACATCAGCTCCGCTCACAGAAAATACTCTCATATGGATCTAACCATATGTTCCCCCTCCTTGTTCCCACTCTTGCACTGGGAAGCAGACTCAGAACTCCACGGCAGTGACCATTTCCCGCTGCATATCACATGGTATATCGCAGGTCTTATTCTATCACGCTTCCCATGGCGGGTAATCACAAGAGCGGACTGGTCAGGCTTTGCTGGCTCCTGCAAAGCAGCAATGGCTTCCATCTCACAGCTGAGTATCGGCGAAGCAGTAAATGCTTTTATCTCATCTATCCTATCAGCCACTTAACAGTTCATCCCAAAGACATCCACGAGATTCCCACAATGTCCAAAGCCTTGGTGGACCAAGGAATGCGCATCCAGCCCAGCAGCACAGTGCAAGTCCTGGCTTGTGTTTTGTTGGTTCCCTACTTCTACTAACTTCATTATCTTTAAGAAAAAAGATAGCCCTTGCAATGCGCACTCGACATCAAACGCAATGAGAATCATGGTGAACCTTTGTCGTACACTTTCCCACGGATCCTCGTCATCAGTAGTATAAAAAAACTCTGCAAAATTTGCGGATGTTACTTGCCCCCTGTCTTTCACATTATTCAGCACGGTGGCAGAGACATCGGTCATGTGGATGAAATAAGCGATGCATTGGTGGAATCTTTTTTCTACTGTTCAAGCGACAATCACTTCTCTCCAGCCTTCCTGAGGATCAAGGCTGGAGCGGAGAGTGAAATGCTAGACTTCTCAGAGACATCCCCTTCAGACTACAATGCGCCTTTCACGCAAGCGGAGCTCCAGCTCTTCGACTGGTTCGAACGACATACACTAAGCCATGCTACAACATCTAAAGCCGCATTCCCTAGAAACTTTCCTCTTACTATATAACAAAATCTGGTCAGAGCAATTGTTTTCCCCTAAATGGAGACACGCCCATGTAATCGCGATACCCAAACCTGGGAAGGACCACTCCAACCCGTTAAACTATCGCCCGATTGCACTGACCAGCTGTTTATGCAAAGTCATGGAACGGATGGTAAATGAGCGTCTGATGTGGTTTCTGGAGTCCAAGGCACTAATATCCCCACTGCAATTTGGATACCGAAAGGGTCGCTTCACAATCGGCCCCTTGATCCGACTAGAAACGCACATTTGAGAAGCTTTTTTGAACAAACAGCATCTGATATGCATATTCTTTGACCTTGAAAAAGCTTATGATACAACATGGCGATATGACATACTGTGTGACATGCACTCCTGTGGACTGCGGGGGCTTCTCCTCTTGTTCATGCAGCAGTTCTTATCATCCAGAACCTTCCAGGTTCGACTAGGCTCTGCCTATTCACGAGTGTTCATGCAGGAGATTGGGGTGCCTCAAGGCTCTGTCTTGGGCTGCACCCTATTTCTCATCAAGATCAATGGAATGCTTACAGTTATACCTCATCTATCTCCGGTGCCATGTATGTGAACGATCTACACATTCTTGACCGCTCACAGTGGCCACAGTACCTAGCTCGACAGCTTAGAGTAGCTGTCACTAAACTAAACAAGTGGACTGACGCAAATAGTTGCTGCTTCTCTCCACTCAAAACCTTTGGCATCCACTTTTGCTGCTTTTTCAGCCTATTCTTAACTCCAGAAATACGGCTAAACGGGTCCCTGAACCCATTCAAACACATGGGTCGACTTCTTGGCATAACCCTTGACTCTTAACTAACATTTGCAAATCACATCAGCGTACTTTGGAACAGGTTGCATAACGACTAAATTGGCCCACACTCCTTCACATTTCCCACGCTATTCTCCGACCCAAACTAGAATACGAGTCAATAGTGTATAACTCCGCATCTCAAACATATCTAAACTCCCTACACTATCCAGCACCAAGCTCTGCGACTGTGCCAGGGGCTTTTCAAACTACCCAGGTCCCCAGTCTGGGTGTTATTGCCTGGGAACCTCCTATGTTTTTAAAGCGCACTCAGCTGACCCTTCCATCTAAAAATCTCGCCCAGTTACGCCCCGGCATTTGCCGTCGGGCACTTCCCTATCTCCACCCATAAGGATTCGGCTGCAGAGATTCTTCAGAGAAGCCCAATTCACAATGAGGAGAACAGCAACTTGAGTTTTGTGGCCAGTATCCCCCTGGAAGCGGGTACAACCGTTGACCGGCCTACTCCATTAAGTGCCAAAAGACCAGGTACCACCAACCTCCTTGTTGCAGCTTTTCCAGGCGCACCGCCTCTAACATCTGATGTCACTGCCAATATACTCCGATGGATCTCGGAGAGACGGAACAGTGGGCGCTGTGTTCTCCTGTGAACATTTTAACCTTGCCCATTACCTTCCAGCGCAGATATCCATATACTCGGCAGAGCTCTACGCAGTAGTGCAAGCTCTGCGTGCTGCTCTGAGCAAAAAGATTCAAGATGTACTCATCTACACGGATTCTCGCAGTGTCATAGATAGCCTAAAATCCGCGACTGTGCCCCGACATCTATGGCTAAGAGAAGCCTGTAAGACTCTCCACCCTGACAGCCCAAGGATATCGGATTCGTTTCTGCTAGATCCCAAGCCACTGTGGCATCCCAGGAAATGAAGCGACGGATGCTCTGGCTGTGGCGGCTCACCTCCAGCCACTCTAGGACATCCTTACCCCAGCCGATGACCACAGGGCTGCCATTCGAGCATGGCTTCAAAGGGCTTGGCAAAGTGCCTGGGAAAAAGAGGCTCACAACAAACTCTATGCAATATTCTTAAAGGTAGGAAGCTTTTTGCCCCCATTTCCCTTCCCCGTCGCCACGACAACGTATTTTCTTAACTTTGTGTGGGGCATACCAGTCTCACGCATGAGGTCTTACTAGCAGGCAACCCGCAACCGACATGCAACCTGTGCATTTCGAAAATGACCGATATCCACATCCTAATAGTGTCGGAGATTTGCCGCCCTATGACGCACCGCCTTCCAAACCTCTCTCCCTCCAAATGAGCAACCCACTCTCCCTCAGGTGGTAGGAGAGAGAAGACTAGTACCCTTCTCTGTTGTTCTTATTTTTCTCCACTTTGCCCAGTTACTGGACAAAATATAATCCACTGAACAAACTACAATCACATGTGTGTCAGATACTAACAACTGTCTATGATGCAAAGCACTGTGTCCATTCCTATGTCCTATGCCTTCAATAATAGTCCCTGCACACCTTCTTTGACAATTATTGTTCCTCTCTCCCTAGGTGTGACATGCGGCTATATCCACAGCCTCAGTCACCCAAGAAACTGCCGCTCTCCCACTGCAGTAAAGTACATTGCTTTTATAGCCTATAGCAGCTCTTGTGTCCTTAAACTTAAACCTAGTACTAATACTTTATCAGTTTAAATGTACTTATCAACTGATAGAGAATTTATATTATTTTCATGATCCACAATGACACTAATGTGAAGCTTCTCGTCCACAAGCTGCTAGTGCGCCTTCCAGAAGCGCTAACCCTTATACACGAACCTTATCACACCTGTGTCTTGTATATCAGGTCCCGTTAAGTATTGGAGGGGTAATATTATCTTTAGCATTCAAAATTAAGTAAAGGTTAATCTTTCATTTGGGGTACCTTTCTACATCCTCCATCCACAATGGACTTAGATGAATCCAGCTGTGATCCAGAGATCACCTTCAATCCTCCATTCCTCTAGCACGAGCTCCCAGCAGAAGGGATGGTGATATCTCTTACTCTGAAGTGCTTACCATCTCCATCACCTCATGCCTGAATATTCTTTCCCACAAACATTCCGGGAATGGGAATCATTCCAGAATAATTACCGAAAACAATTAAGCATGTATAGATGTCCATGCACCAGTACATCGTTGATCATCTCTTCGAGGAAGGAAATTTGATTCATTCCCGTAATCAGACATGTTATACTTTTCGGGAATGAATTCCTGGAATCATTTCAACTTAGATCTTTACCCTTCGTTGGCGCAATCGGCCCTAACATAGTGTTATACAGCAGGTTAACCCACCTTAATTGCATTGTACAAGCTTAGTATATGGCAGAAAGAAAATAGTTAAACCCCAGCCAGTAGGCAGGGTTAATGCCTGATTCCCACTAGACGAAATCAATTCTGCTGGCATCACCTGCTAGCAGCAAAAAAAGTTAGTTGTGTTTCACTTCTATCTCAGCACCGCCCTCTAATGAGAGCAGCCGGTTTTCAATTGAATTGTGCATCCGTGCAGCGAGCAGAGCGTTATACTTTCCGTTCAGTGGGACAGTGGGACATTACCTCTAGGCTGTTCGGTCACTTAGCCCAAGTTGAAGCCATTTTGTCTTCTGTATGTTTAACATGAGTTTCATAACCCTGGGTAATCTTATCAAGGGTGGTTGGATGGTGCAATAAGAACAGCTAACCTGGAATTATATTTATCCCGGAGATTAGTAAATCTTAAATTTTCAACTTAGTTGGTGCATTGCATATACTAGTATAGACAATGATTATGTTGTAATGGCGCTTCTTAATTTCACAAATAAGGAAGGGTAAGCAGACATGTTAATTGTGTTGTGTCGATCAAACAGGAAATTGACTCCTCTCATCATCCTCCATCACTACGAACTTAGCCAAATGTAGCTAAAAAGTTTCTCGTCGTGAGTATAGATTTATTGTAGAATTGCGTTAATGTTACATCGAAGTCAAAAGTAACCAAACCAACTTAAATTTGATTGTTGTCCGCGTTATTTTCTGATTTGCTCCAGCTCACGTTTCTGTTTTTCCATTCATTGTGGAAAGTATTCATTCATATTCGATTTTCAGTATCTCACTAAATAAACAATTTGGGAAAAAGTTTAATGAACATAGCCCCAGGCCACATAGACTGGAAACACGCGTTTGGCTAGCCTCAAACAGGGCATCGAATTTAATTTAAATTCTAGAATTACATGTATAAAGTTTGCACATTAATATCTGGTGTGAAAATTCTTTTTTAATTTAAAGCCGTGTTTTAGGCTAGCCAAACGCGCGTTTCCAGCCTAGTGTGGCCTGGGGCTTACATGTGAACTAATTAAGGATTCTGTAAGAAGAATCAGAAAAAAATGGGAATGTTATCATCGAAGTTGTCATTGGATATCATTGTACCCATCAAAATTATAGATCAGAAAATTGTGATATTTTGTAATGTTATATTTTTTTTTCAACTAGTCCGCTTAGATTTTGAAACTTTATAACTGCAATTTGCATTTATTTTACACGAGTGATTTGGCATCAGCGTGCTTACCGTTAACTGCTATCTACATGGTATAAACAATCGTAAGGTTTAACAGGCTCTCCTGTATTTAACAGGCCCAAACGATTTTATATGATTTTGGCGATATATAAATATTTCAACAGATATTTGGAGAAATAGCAAACGTTTACAGCAGATACAGTATATTTGCTCGTTGCCGTGACATTTATAGGCAGGCCGGTAGCGGGGCTTCTTTAAACCGATTTCCAATGGCTCATCATTTTGATAAAGGAGTTTCCAATAATGTCATCTAAATAATGCACATGATTTTGGCACAAATTTTTCTTCATCGTTCCTTTTTCACGTGGCATCCCCAAAAGCCGTATGAGCTCAACGTTATGAATTTTGCATGATCTTATGAAGCACCTGAAAAGGCCGTAAATGGACCCTGGCTTTTTGGCTTCCGTCCGTCCATATTTCTGTAATAAAACGATAAAAATGATAAATGCCAAGTTAAGTTGAAAACATGGCTTTAAGTGCCATAGGTAAACACATATTTCAAAAAAGCTCTTCGGAAAACGCGATATAATTCAATTTGTTGCAGGCGATGTTTACGCGTTTTTATTGACTTTGGAAAATCGCTCTCTACTTCTAGAAAATTACATATTTCTCTCCCCCTCCCACACCCCTAAAAATGTCTCAACGTGATCTTTACTAAAATGGCGAAATGAGTTATTCCGAATCGAGAAAAAACAACATAAAGGGTAAAATGGAAGCGGATTTTGTCACAAAACAAACGACTAACGCTGTGGAACTACATGTACATGTATACTTGTACATTATAAACGAGAAATCAAAAATATAAACATGCAACTGAAACAAGCAAAAATGAAATGTTTATCAATTTATTTTTTCAGTTTTGCAATATATAGTATAGACTACAAGAATTCCCTGTGCGGGCGGGCGGCACATTTGATGTGATGTGTCTTACACACTGCATGTGTTTGTACGTACTCTGGCTGCCCGGGCCAGGGGCCACATTTTCAACTTTCACAATGCGGTGTTTTCAGTGAATATTGCATTTCAACCATTGGCCTAAAACCAATTTTAATTCTTGTTTTTATTAACGCGTTAACAATTGTCTTTATACGCAAATGGTAGTAATGCAATGTTCTGAAAACATTAATACCATATCAAGTTGTGAAAGTTGAAAATGTGGCCTCAGTTATAAAACCCAACCAAAATTGTGCTATTCGGAGCAGTACAGTGAAACCTGTGAATATATAGTACACCCCATTGTAACGTAGATTCGGTCCCATTGAATGTACTTCATATGAATCATGCAAACGGGTTAGCTGTATAGTGTGCAAGTGCTCTTTGTAGCTCAGCACCACTGGCGGATGAAAGTGTCGAAAATGATGCTTTTCAATAAAAGAAACTATAAACTGGAAGGAGGAGCTAATGGACACGGCGTAATTTAGAGGCAATTAAGCTGAGTCCCTTGAATACCCCTCACTGAGTCCATTAATTTTTAAATGTCAGCCCCCTCCCCTTAACCTCGACATAACAGAACCTTGGCTCCTGATAGTCTAGCCTGGATATCCAGCCTCTCCAGGCATGAAGTCATGTTATCTTTATGCATTTTTTGCCGGAATACGCTGGATCTACACGCTTTTTGCTGCCTCATCCGCACCTCGGCTATATACGAAAGTTAAAAAGCATTTGTATCTTCCTTCTTGTGTGGTGAAAAAACCTCAAACCGGCCGCTATATATAATTTTTTTTTGAAGGAAAACTCCACATACATGTTCGACCAATCCCAAATTGGACATGTTTATTACAAGGCTACTCGATAAGTTAAGTTTTTGGTTCAAAAACAGCACCACGTATATGCAGTGTTGTATATCTATAGGAACGAAATAGGCATACATTTTCCTTGATCGGTAGAAGTAGAAAGTTGTACTACCACCACCAAATCCTATGCCAGTTGCCCACCATTCACCTGTCAGGGCCCCAAAATTCAAGACAGGACAAGTTACCAAAGCTGGAACACATCCCAGCAAATCGACATCAAAATAAAAAAACCGGAAGTCATAATTTGCAACAATAAAACTCAAAAATTATACCCACAGTTACAGCAAGACCATGATGGCATCTTAATGTCACAGTTGAATCAGCACCACTTATACCTACAGTTTGACTAATTTATCTAATGCAAAAAGGATTGATATACATGTATGATGTGCTGTCTGAAAGAAAAATTCGCTCCATCAGATTGTTGCTGCTATTGTCGATTTTAATTGTATTGTATAAAAATGGAGTTGTTTAAGTAATCCTATTATATTAAAACGCATACATTGCCTTCTGTTTGTTATGTTCGCATTTCCACCCTTCCTGGCTTACAATACGAGCTCAGCAAACCTACGGCATCGATA
>JAQGCC010006075.1:0-10687 GCA_034698905.1 Xestoiulus laeticollis
TGTTATTGTCCAAGTGGAACAGGTGGCATTTTAAATTAACTTCATTTTCTTTCTCTATTTCCTTTCCAGGATATTCTTACCTTACAGTCCTTTTCAGGGCTTAGGTCTATTTCTTTGCTTCGGGCCCAGCCTTTTAGACCTACCGAGCTGTTGTCCGCTCACCTATGGTTCCCAACTGATACAACTTTAGTGTTATTTCTTATCTGACTTTGACTCTGCAATTGACGTTCCGCCTTAAAATATCTTTTTTTGACATCCCCGCATTATAATTATCAATTAATTTGTTTCTCAAACCATGTCCTAGACTATAACGAGCCATATTTGATTAAAAAATGATTCTCAGTAAAAGGTCCCTTTTATTTGTAAAAGGTTTGCAATAAACTACCTTGATTTTCTAGAAAGCATGATTATTAATAATGTACTTTGTATTGTAAGTATGATTTATTACAACAAAATCTAATAATCCCAAGCAATCTGAAGATTAGTGAGAAGTTGCATTTGTTTTGTCCTGTGAAAAAATGTGTACTTAGGTGAAACGTCAATTGCAAGCGTCAGGGTTAGATAACTTAACGCATAAAAACATGCATTAGATTAGGAGTCAGAGATGAGCGGACATCAGCTCGGTAGGTCCTTAAGACTGGGCCCAAAACATAAGTAATCCTGAAAAGGAAATGAATCTAAAGACAAAAGAAAAATGAATATAGTCCTGAAAAGGAAATTGAACCACATTCTGTTCCAATTTGTAACTATAGACTAAAGTTGTCACTGGAAGATGCAAACTTACTGATAGCTAAGCCTAAACAGATGTCTGCCTAGATTGGTCCCCAATAACCCGAAGGGAATGACAAAATAAGTGTAACGCCCACTACTGCCTTCATCCTGATTGGTTACAGAGAGAAGCCAAGTAGTATTTAAGGAGGTCTATCTTCCATAAAACCTCAGTTCAGATTGTTTAGAACTAAAAGTTCTGTTTAAAACTCGAAAAGCACTGTATAGATATGCTAAGATAGCAATCATTCTCATGAGCACTTTGACACACTCTAATGTACTGCACAGTATAAGAGGTAAACCAGCATGAGTGCTTCGTGCCGGCACCTTTGAAGTAGCTGATCCCAGCTGCACAGTAACGCCACTGTGTGACTAGTAATTATCCAACTTTCGACCATACTGCATATAGGCCATTTCTGAGTGTAAAAAACGAAAAAAAATCATGTGATATCCAAATGTAAAAAAACGAATAAAATCAATTGATTTCCAAATGTAAATAAAAGAAATAACACTTTTTTCAATGCATTAAGTTTTTAATTAAGGACTAAAATATAAGCTATCATATACATTTGATAATATGTCAAAGAAATCACTTTTGTGATGTCTGCAAAGAATGTTTTTTAGAAGAAAAATTGAATTTAGTCAAAAAAAATATAAATGTGTAACATTTTTAATTTTTTACTTTCTGTTCTTAAGCAGTCCACAAGCTGCCCATTTAACTGCTTTGTTGAAAAATAAATGCTAATCCTAATAAAAAAATCAATCAGCATGATTAAATTATTTTTAACACAAAGTTCTTGTGGAATGGCCACATTTCCCAAAATATGGGCCACAATTTTTTTTCTTAAACCCTTTTCATGGGCATGTATTTTAGAAGTAAATCAATAAAACATTGTTTTGGATAAAAAAATCACATTTATCATATTGTTTAAATGTTAAACAATGTTTTCAAAACACGTTGTTTTTAAAATTTAATTTTCTTTTAAATGCAATTTTCTTCTAAAATGCGAAAAAATCTTTGTTTCAAAATTACCAATACATGCCCATGAAAAGGGTTTAAAAAAATTGTGGCCCATATTTTGGGAAATGTGGCCATTCCACATTAAATGGGCAGCTTGTGGACTGCTTAAGAACAGAAAGGAAAAAAATTAAAAATTTTACACATTTATATTTTTTGTCTAAATTCGATTTTTCTTCTAAAAACACTCTTTGCAGACATCACAAAAGTGATTAATTTGACATATTATCTGATGTATATGATAACTTATATTTTAGTCGATAACTAAAAACCTAATGCATTGAAAAAAGTGTTATTTCTTTTATTTACATTTGGAAATCAATTGATTTTATTCGGTTTTTTGCATTCAGAAATCACATGATTATTCGTTATTTACATTTGGAAATCATATGATTTTATTCTTTTTTTACATTTGGAAATCTCATGATTTTATTCGTTTTTTTACATTTGGATATCACATGATTTTATTCATTTTTTATATTTGGATATCACATGATTTTATTCGTTTTTTACACTCTGAAATGGCCTATATGCAGTAGAGTCGAAAGTTGAATAATTACTTGCCACCATGTGGCGTTGCTGTGCAGCTGGGACCAGAAAATAGAGAGAACGAGCAAACTGGTTTACCTCTTACACTGTGTGTACTGTCTCTTAACTTGAAACATCCTAAGATAAACTTTAAATAAATCATATCTTACTTTTTAAACTTATTAAATGACTTTGCCAACCTCAATCTTCAAGCTACCAGCTGGGACAGCCACAGACTGATACCCGCTGCCTAACTACTGCATCTAATTAGGGTCCCTAACCCTTGGTAACATCATGAACGAGTAAGGTAGACAAAGCAATCCGATCAACCCTTTAACCTTGGACAACCTGGGGCAGCATCTAGATGTACCTCTAGCTGGTCAATCAGCAGAGGAGAATAGCTCTCATCCACATATGCCAGCAAGTCACCAGACGGGGCATCCTTTGACACAAGGACCAGAAACACCTGCCATGCGATTCAAACCACTAGCAGCCGCACAAGTTCTTTGTAGTCAGAACCCAGGTCTGGCAAAGTATCACTTGGTGGTACAGACCTCAACGCATCCTAATGCGGCAGTGCTGTAGGCACAGAACTCACACACTGCCATGAATTTAATGTTGCAAGGCTCTCTCAAAGTAGACCAGTTACTCCACCGCTACAAGAACCGGCACAGTACCCGGATAACCCATATGCAATGGGCAATAGGCATTTTCAAATAAAATCCACACTAATGAATCCGTGAAAGCAATATCAGCTGCAACAGCAGCAATTACAGCAACACATGCTATTGCAGCAAAGACTGCAACAACAAGTGCTTCAGGAACAATTGCAAGCACAGATGGAAAATCTGCAAAGACAGGTGCAGGCTATGACAACTAGCCTGCATTATCCGTCATGGATGCTTTCCCATGCCTATCCACACCCTAATATGATGTTTGGGGGAGTCCAATATGACCCGATGAGGCAGGTGGCACAGCACCCACAATTCACTTTCATGAATGGGGGAATGCTACCGATAGTCACCACGGGAGCATTATCGCCCGTGTGTGAAAATGGCATACAGGCAGCACAAGCTCCGCTGTATCAGCCACAACCACCGGCTAAGCTTCCGGTTGGGAACTCATTCCAACCGTCAATGGCTCCGGTCACTTATAACCGATTGTGCCGAGCATGACTGGTCACAAATCCAGTAAGCGAACCGAGCACGACTCCGGTCATCGCAAACCATACAATGATATCGGCAAAAGCTCCGATCTTTCAGCCATTAAGGCAACCGGTGTATACACCGCTTTTCACAGGGGAGGTAGGACGGTGCACTCCCACACAAACCTATGCAGAAGAGCAAAACCTAGGTATAACCTCAGGTGTCCCTGCAGATTTACAAGGACAGACAATATCTGCGCATGAACCAACCCAGGTTAAGTCATTGAGCTCAGACTTACATTAGCCAGCTATGGAGAACCTAAAGGTAAACCCCTCTCCTGGACCACCTCGACCCCATTATCCGGAGAAGCGCACGGTGGTTTGCCAACCTTTTCGAAGGAACAACGTCCCCATAGCGACTACGAATCTCGAGCAAATCTTCTAGGTTTTACCATGTTATGACGGTGATCTCAAGCAATTTACCACCTGGTTGGCTAGCTTCATGCACTTTGCAGATATACATCATCATCTGACAGACGAAGAGCACATGCTAAGTTTTTGCCACATCCTCTTAGGAGCTGCATACGATTGGTAATTAGTGGAAGAGTCTGACAGTGCCAACTTTCAAGAGGCACTGGAGAAACTCAAATTAAATTTTGGGAGAAACAAGTCCTACATCCAGATAAAGGATCGGATTTATAGAATGAAGCAATACAGAGGGCAAAACATATCTTGCTTCTTGACTATGATTAAAATAAAGTACAATGACTTTTCGGATCGTCCCCCCGTTGCACTGATGATCAATACCATGAACTATTGTCTGCATCCAGACATATCAAGTAAATTCCACATCAAGGGAATCTCGACTTAAACGAGTTCTAGAGGCAGGCTAACCGCCACTAGAAACTTCTTGTAAACACGGGAATATGGTTGCTGGATACCAAGCCTCTGAATGTCTCGGGAAGATACAGCTTCCAGCGCAACGGAAATCGGGAGGATGGGAAGAACTCCTCCAACAGTAGCAGTCAAAATAAGAAACCGCACAAACAGGAAAATGAAGTGGGAATGCCAACAAAATCAGGATCACAGTGACCCACAAGCCTCCAGAAAGCAGAAGATGGGAACCGCTACGCAGAGGTAGTAATAACTACATAAGGTGAAATTCGTATAACGAATCCTTTAAAACACCGGAAGCCCATGCTCCAGCTCCTACGGAACGGACTGAGGTAGCGAAAGGGGGTGCACCGGCAATGCTCAGCACTGCATTGTGTGCTCTGCCTGAAGAAGGGCCATACAGGGGCGACATGCAGGTTAAAACCAATTAAGGAGAAACTCAATATGGTAACCATTATGTCACTGGACGCACCTGATGGGCTGGATAAACCACCACAGGAGTCCAAACAGTGCTTTGTGAACACCACATTGCAGATTTAAAAAAACACGTTCGACGCCCTGTTTGACTCAGGAGCGACAGCCACAGTGGATGGCTAAGATGTATTGAGGCGCATTTTAGACCTGAACATACCGGTTGGTTATTCTCGCCGACAAGTTGACAAAACCCCAGCTCGACATAATTGCTTCAATAGAGGTCATGCTGAAGGACCGCTGAGTCTCGATGGAATTGTTGCTTGTCCCAGCATTTGAATGAAATGAAATCCTTATGGGCAATGATTTTCTGTTGACAGCAGGCGTTGTCATGAATTGGGCTACCTAAGAATGGGATTTTCATCATCCCAAGGAAGCCAGTGTTGCGGAATCTACCAAAATAGATGTTACCGCAAGGGTGACACCACCCTTAGAAGTGCACGCACTCCCAATAAAATTTTAGCTAACACTGTCTGAGCCTATACCAATGCTTTGTCAGCTGATGACCACAAATCTGTCCCTAAGGGAAGACAAAGGCACCAGTCTAACGGGTCCACAACAAGCCCACGTAAATAAACTTTTGGATCTACATGCGCCCGTGTTCCAAGTCCCTGCAGAACATGCAAGAGTAGAACCCCAGACCATCCATATTATGGAGGGGGCAAAACTGGTTGCGTTTAAGCAATATTTTTGCGCACTGGCAAAAAGTCATCATGGACTCCAAAATTCAAGGCTTGCTTCACAAGGGATACATGGCTCCCTGCAAGTCAGAATAAGCGACACCATCATTACTGGTAGCTAAGCCTTTGAAGACAGGGGAGTTTAGACTCGTGACCGATTTCAGAGTGCTGAATAATTTCACCATAAATGACACATACGTGCTTCCTCGAATCAATGATCTGCTTGCTAAGACAGCTGGGAAGCATTTCATGTCAACTATGGACCTTACCAATTGCTACTGGCAGATCCCAATCGACCCTAAGTGCTCCAATGGGTGCTTTCTGTTACACCAGGATGCCCATGGGAGCGAGGAACTCGGCGGCACACTGCCAATAAGTGATCAATATGATCATGGCGTCTATCGAAGGGGTACTGATCAAAGTATACCAGGATGACCTCATGGTGCTCTCAGACACCATCTTTGACCATCTCAACCATCTCTAGCGGGTATTTGTCGAATTGCAAATTCACCTGTTCGGCTTGGCGAGAGACAAGTGTTACTTCTTCGTTAAAAGTCTGCTTTTTGGGACAAGACATAACTCGAAGGCATCGAGCCTAATCATGAAAAGGTGGAGGCCATCATCAACATGGCCCCACCAACAAATATTAAACAGCTCAAGTCGTTCCTAGCATCTTGTTGCTGGTTCGGTAAATTCATACCAGGACTGGCGCACATAGGTTCGCCACTGTTTAAATTGCTGAAGAAAGACGTCCCATGCGTCTTTTATGCTCTCTGCCAAGAGGCATGTGGAGAAGCTCAAACAAGCCATAACTTCAGCTCCGGTACTTGTGCAGCCAGACTACACAAGTCTTCCACTTGTACACGGACGCGTCGCAAGAGGCGCTAGGGGCAGTCCTAGGACAGGACAAAGAAAATGATGAATTCAGGGTGGTGGAATACGCGTCCAAGACATTAAATCTAGCCCAAAGAAACTATACAACTACAGAGCGCGAAGCTCTTGCAGTCCTCTAAGCCGTGAAGTGCTTCAAAGGATAAGTAGACTGCTTGAAATTTGTAGTACATATGGACCACCAACCGCTGCGTCAAATACTCGCGACAGCTGACCCAAGAAGCCGAGTAGCCAGATGGGTCATGAAGATCCAGCAGTACGTATTCGATGTCGAATACATAACAGAGAAGCTCAATGTCGTGGCAGACATGCTCTCTCAGGGACCAGAGAATGCTAAATCTGTGGTGATCATTTACCAATTTACATTGGAAGAAAACCCGTTGACAGCTCCTAACTTCACCAAGATTCAAGAGGAGCACGAAGAATGCTCCTCAATCATGAAGTTTATTGATCCGGACAATGAATCCGAGCCGGTAGAGCAACGCACACTCCTACAGAGAGGGTACAACATCTATGATGGGGTACTTTACCGGTGTATGACAACGTCAATGTCGGACAAACCCGCTCTGGTGGTCCCACGGAAACTTCAGAAAAACGTTATTAGTGGAATCTTGACCTACCAGAGGCAGGCCATCCTGGCATCCAAGCCACAGCTCACCGAATTGCAGAAAAATACTGGTGGAGAGGGATGAAGAGAGATATTAAAAATCACTTACTAAAATGTTAAGGTTGTATGAAGTACAAACCCTCAAATAGCAAGGACAAGACACCGATATCGTCGCCGCCAATAGCACCAAGGTTTGAAACCTTGAGTGTTGACCTGGTAGGACCGTTGCCGCAAACATCCACAGGCAACACATACATCTTTACATGTTGAGATGTCGCTACAGGGCTGGCAGAACTTTTCCCAATCCCTGATAGCAAGGTCGACACCATAATAAACATTCTCGTAATTGAGATCTGCCTGAGATATGGCACCCCAAAAGTCGTCAAATGCATCAATGGACCACAGTACATATCTGTGGCCATGGAGGAAGCATCCAAAACTATGGGTTTTTAACTGCACCGAATTGCGCATTATCATCCGTAGGCAAACCCTGTGGAGCAAAGGCACAGAGACCTTTGGTTGAAATTGGCCATAGCGGTGGACAATCACCATAATCAATGGTACACGAGCATACCAGCTGTCAGATGGGCTATGAACACCACCTTAAACAAAGGGTATGGTTTCAGTAGCTTCTACATGACCTTTGGTAGAGCTCCCAGATCACCACACGATAATGTGGTTGCTTTTTCCAAGCACTGTGCGGATAACACATATATTAAATCCAATGTGACGGATTTTTCTCTAGCCTGGCACAAGACTTGCAGGTGGCTAGATATATCAAAGAACTGGCTCAAGACAAGCGTCGAGTCAGATCCGCCGAATTTGAGACCAGTGCAAAGGCGACTGAGTCAAGCGGTATCTGACCCGCCCATGTAGCGACCATCATCAAAACAACTGGATCAATAGCAAACTAAATCAGAAACTGGCTCCAATGAGGCAGAATACCGACCATGCAAAAAAACAGCTTGATGTATTAAATCCATGCTTTTACAATGGTGGGGAAGAGCCCACAGACGATCAGCTCCTAGCTGAATATGTAGGACATATCCGTATCCCCAGGCCAAAAAGTGACCATGTACGGTTTTGCCGTCTGGATATTCGGCCCTACATCAAAGCAATAGTCACAAGGCCCGATAAAGATACACCAAGTATTGAAAAAGAGGGAGAAAGAATTAGTGGTCAGATGACCTGTTGGGACCAATGGTGGACAAGCCAACCATCCTTTTTCATATATATGGAGGTCCCAAACAGTCCTTTCTTCACACTGTTCCAGCACTCAGCTCACACAGTAGTTTATTTAGAGGTCGCAAAGACTTATTTTTACACCATAGAACATAGAGATCGGCATTGGTTCAAAATGGCTGAAAAATGGCTGAAGAAGGTAGCAAAAACTGCTCTTACAGCTTGTCTGGCCGCGATCCAACCGGAACCCGGACAAGTCAGCAATAAAGATGCTGTGCAATTAATGCAGTATCATGTTCAACAGAACTTGGCACTGACTGATGAGTTGGAAGCAGCCAACGTCAAAATAGCATGACTAGAGCTCAAAGTTGAGCAACTCATAAAGGCTGTCAAGAAGTCCCACGCAAGAGTGGTAACGATGCTGAGACTCACTGACAAAGCAGTGGCAACGTCGCAGGCGGCAAGTCCACTGGGTGAGATCCCGCAAGCAATGATTAAGGAGGCTCTGGCAATCCAGACCTCGCTCCCGGTACCTAGCCCTGTAAAGGAGACCGCAGTAGTGCCTGCTAAGAGGAGGATAATACTCTCCAAAGACATGCCCAAACCAGCGGCATTAGGACATAATCCTGAAAGGACCCCATCCCCTGAAATACCTATACCGATGACTCCATCGATATACACTCAGGGTAAGATGCCGGCTAAGAGAGTCATGTCTATGACTGAACTGCGGACGTGCGACACAGAGAGTGCACTGGAGACCGTATTGGAGAAGGAGGCAGAGGGATCAACTGACGTGACGACACATGTGACGCACATGTGCAGAATCCCAATGTACACCTCTCCAATCGTTGTACTTAAGTGGGTAGGTATGTCCGAGGAACCTCAACTGTGAGACTTCGGAAGTCTTCCGAAAAGTCATCCGCCTTGTCCTTCACGTCTGAAGAGGAATTCAGGGTGGAAAAGCTGAGAAAGAGGCAGCGCAAGCAGGCTCGCTTAGCAAGAGCCTAAGTATGGAAGAACGCTCGCAGCGCCAAGCAAGCTCGCCAAAGAGCCCAAGAAGCGGAGCGATCTCCGCCGGTGCCTGCACCTTCAACCAAGGGGTATGCTATACCCAAGCTGCCACAAAAGCTAGCGGAGACAGTGGCGGTAAAGCCGAGGGTGGTACACCCAAAGCTCAAGCCCACTCACAAGAATCAGTCGTCAATAGTGCTAATATCAGCATCATTAGCTGTAGCACAAGAAGCCCGCAACTGAAACCAGCGAGGCAAATCGCCAGAAGCGGCGTCTTATGAGGCAGCGATTTCTGACCTGACTCACAAGCGGAAAGCCTCATCGGAGGACCGACCTTCCAACCCTGCCAGAATTCCAGAGGACAAACCACAGATCTTGAAACGTGTCCCCGTCCGGAAAGGTTCGGCAGACGCTACTGGCCATTTTTTGACAGTATTTGGGCGAGGGAGTGGCGAAGCTGAGCTCTTACCATCAGTACGAGGGAGGCCTCCCCCCCTAGCATGGTGAAAGGAACCCCTCAAATGGCCAAACATCTCGAGGCCATCGAGCAAAAGCTCGCCAAGACGGTCGATCAGTACTTCATCACACCGAAGCCCACCGATGTAGACTATAAAGCCTACATTAGACTTTCAAAGTGGCTAACTCCCTCAGCAGGCGAAAAAGGCAAAGAAGTGTGCTACTGGTGTTACGCCAACGCTAAGCACCACCACCTGTGCGTCAACCATTGTGTTGGGGCTTACCAAATCCCAGTGGTGCGCCGAAAACTTTCCGGACAGAAGACGTCAGAGAGCTGCAGATGAAGGACTTCATCTCAATCCAAGTGATGCTGTTGTGGTACAAGGAGTCCCTAATGTACCTTCGCCCAGTGTCCTACGATCAGGTCGGGAAGATCATCCCAAAAAACCAGAAGGCCTACGTGCTCCTGCATCTAGAGAAGCCAACGTAGAAGTCATTCGCTGGACCAGAAAAGACAGACAAGAAACCACGCTTTGAAATTTTTGAAGTTTTTTGAAATTTAATATTGTATTTTTTTTATTTAATTAAGCGCAAAATGTTAAAGAATCCTTAGGCCGTAATTCATAGTCGAGGCTTGAATTCACAAAACAGCACTACTTCATGAAGTACTACTTATATCATAAGCACTACTTATTGGCCGCAATTATTCATAAAGCCTTACTTGGTAAAGCATTACTTCACCAAGGGATGCTTATTTTACTGAAGTATGCCTTCATGAAGCAACGAAACAAGCATTGATTATTCATTTGGAATGATTAATTTTGAATTTTGAATTCCAAAGGAACACTGAGCACGTGCATTATTTGCATGTGCTGTTGAAAAACTTGTTAGAAACGTAATATACAGTGTGGATAAAAAGTCTTGTTTACCCCCCTTAATTTTGAGAATGTCAGCTAAAATTTTAAAAAATCTGCAAATTCAAAAGTAAAAATTGAAACTAGAATTTTTTAAATTCTATATTAATAAATAAAGAAAAA
>JAQGCC010006076.1:0-10686 GCA_034698905.1 Xestoiulus laeticollis
TTGCCACTAGATTTCAGCTAATTAAATTTCCACTATATTTCATCTAATTAAATTTCCAATTGATTTTAGCATAATTTACTACTGATTTAAGCAAAAATTCACACTAACTTCAATTAAATTTCTACAATATTTTAGCATTTTTTCACTAGATTTCAGCTAATTAAATTTCCACTAGATTTTAGCACAATTTCCACTAATTTCAGTTATGTAAATTTTCACTAGATTTCAGCTAAATTTCCGCTAGATTTTAGCCAAATTTGTACTAGTTTGTAGAACAATTTCCACAATATATTTTAGCACAATTTCCACTAGATTTTAGCTAAATTTCAAAAGAATTTGTTTTATACTAGAAAACTAAAAAAGTAATAAATTAAAAAAAGAGTAAAACTTTAACAACTTATAATTCTTTAAAAAAAACTGAATTGTTTTATAAACATAGGAATAATTTAAAACGGGAACTTAGAAAAAGTTGTAAAGAATCATTTAATCACCGCTTTATCACAAGACAATCTCGTTTTCCATATCATCTTTTGTATAAAACCAGCTTATCAGCAATTACATAACGATATGAATTTGTGGTAAAGCAAATTAACCCCCATTTGAATTAAGTAACAATACGAGCTTTTAGGTTTTCTAATTATTCTCCATATCCTTTTTGTGGTAGAAAATCACTTTATAAAAAATTGTGAATCTTAATCTCAAGATCGTTTCTTCCACCAAATAAAACAATTAAAAAGTAGTTTTCGGTGGCCCACAAAAGGCGATTATTAATGATTCAATAACCTTCCATTCAGATTAGCCAACCATTTCCCAAATGATAATTCGCCATTAATTTGAACTCGGTTGAACAAAAAAAAAAACAATTTTTTTGTTGTTGTATGTCCATACAGTCGAAAGTAGATCACCCAATTATTAGGTAGCCATCATCCCATATCCCCCCTCCACTCCACCCCTAAATTGAGCATCAGGTATACGGGCAATGGGAACACTATGGTTGGCGTGTGAAAGTAAATTGGTTGAAAATCTGTACTAAAATCTTTCCACCCAACTGCTCAACTATAAAAGCATCTGCATATCATCATCAAACAATTCATTTCACTAGTGCTCATCGAATTAAGAACATGTATACTTCTCCTAAATCTCAGACAGCGCTTTTCGGATAGTTGCAAAACAGCTACAGAACATACAGGAAGAATACTAGTGTGTGTGTGGACAAATTGAACATCTTGGAAGGAACAAAATTGCATCAAACTCACAGTAAGTTGCAGTTATATGACGAGGTTTCAACTTAGTGCTTGCTTAGGGTGGAATAATTATGTATATTGACAATATGTACCATACATCCTAGTATACATGTGTAACAAACTCAGTAAGTTGTTGTTATGACGAGATTTCAGCTTAGTGTTAGTTTAGGTCTTAAGCAAGGGTGGAATAATGATGTATATGTCACTTTGGCACATTTGACAATATGACTATATCCTAGTGTACATATGCAACTATGAACACTTCACATTACTGTGTTTTTAATTAGATCAGTGATCACAATTTAAATTGCACATGCATTCACCTTTCGATATTACGAATAGACCAAAATGCCCATACCTCTCATGTATGAGCCTCTCAGAATATAGAGCGTTCTGTATAACGAACAGAATGACTGGTTTCAATCAAAATACCTATGCCTCTAATATATTAGCCTCTCATTATAACGAACGTGCTGTACTATATAACGAACAGTGGCTATTCCCGACATAACAACCATGTATAGCTCATGTATGAGCTATAGTTTAGCCTCTCAGTATAACAAACGTTCTGTATAACGAACTACTCGATATAGCGAACAGATCGGCTGGTCCCGACTGAAATGTATAGGCTACCTGCATTGTATTAGCCTCTCAGTATAACGAAGGTTCTTTATAACAATAATTCACGACTAAAATATTTATACCTCATGTATTAGCCTCATAGTATGACCAACCGCTCGATATAACGAACTGTTCGGCCCGTACCTTCAAAGCTTCACTTTCCCACAATACTAAACTATTTATATATAACGAACGGCAATTCGTTCGTTATATCGAGAGCCGACTGTATCCAAATGAACATATCTAGTGTAGTGAACATAGCATCCTCCAAAAAAATTAGTTAAAATTTAAAATCTTCCAAAGTTACAAATTACATTGTACACGTATATTTCACCTTGCAAAATTAAGCATACGACAATAAAAGTAAAAATTGAATCTATTTCCCAATTTAATGTAAGACTGATAAAAAGTTTCATAACAATATGTTGATTGCAAAGTTTGATAAATTTTGTTTTGCAGTGTATCAAACAATTTTGACAAAAAATGTTTTAAAAAAATGACTAATTATAAGTATAAAATTAAGTACACTATAAATTAAAAATAATTTTTACTGCTAAATCTAGCATTTAAAGTTATACTTGATTAAACATGTTATTATGTTACAACATGTACATGTACATATATTTTTTTAAAAAATATGTTGAAGATAGTATTTAAAATTTGTAGTTATTTCAAGCAATGTCAAATTGTAAGATTTTGGCCAAATGTATGAAAATTGTTAAATTCTGATTTATATCCGCATTGGATTTTTTGATAAATTCAATTAGTAATCTAAAGGTACCAAAGCCGAACCATAACTTGTTAAACGTGCTCGTTAGCAAGCCCATCTTTCATTGTTTCATATTTACAAGTCCACAAGTAGGCTAATATCAGTTTCACCCATTGTTTTTTTTTTCCGGTATGTTGTTTCTGACTTGCAAACCAGTGGTCAATTGTAAAAAAAAAAACTGACTAATTAAACATCTGGCTGAGCACAATGTTATCTATTGTATATTTTTAATTGTTAAACTGAATCAATTATGTCAATTAAAAACCATTTCTTTTATTTTTTTTAGGCTGGGTCTAGAAGTGAAAATGAACAATAAGTTAATTTTCCTCATGATTATAGGTAATCAGATTGGCCTTAATGAGGCTTAGCAATAATTTCATTAAAAGCCAACCCTGTACTTTCAGTTTTACATTATTTAAATTTATTCCACAGGTGTCGCCCTCGCTGCATCCAATAAAACCGTATCGAAGCAAAAGGTAGGATTAATTAATTTTAATTTGATTATCCAATCAAATCGTGACGTCATTCAATGATCATTATTGCAGAAATTAAAAAGACAAACTTATGGAGTATCAGCACCATCCCAAAGTTTCAGTCATGGTAGTAATCATGGTGGAAATGTAAAGTCTGGAAGCAGACCTGGAGCAAGCTATGGTCAAGCTCCATCAGGAGGAGGAGGAGGCGGAGGGGGTGGTGGTTATGGTGGTTCGTCAGGAGGTGGATATGGTGGTTCATCAGGAGGAGGAGGAGGAGGAGGAGGAGGTGTTGGTGGAAGTTTTGGTGGTTTTGGGCAATCTACAGGAGGAGGAGGAGGAGGAGGATTCCAAGATTATGATGATGGTGAGAATCCTCTGCCTGGGATAGCCGGTCAAGATTATCCAACTTTCGGACCACATCCACCCCAAACAAATTTTAGATGTTCCAATGTGGCACCAGGATACTACGCCAATACTCAATATAGATGTCAGGTTGGTGGCACCTTCAACAAGTTCTTGTCCATTCTGAAATTGCACCAACAGAGTTGAAATGATGTGTTGTTTTCAGGTGTGGCATATCTGTGAGTCCAGTGGCAAAGTCAACACTTTTTTGTGTCCAAACGGCACAATGTTCAACCAGAAGTACATGGTATGCGATTGGTGGTACAACGTCAACTGTGGAGACTCTTCGCAGTTCTTTGGATTGAACGATAACTTGTACCAAGGTCCATCTGGTGGTGGTGGAGGATTTGGTGGAAGAATAGGCTCTGGAGGTCAACAGAGTTCTGGAGGATACGGAGGGAGCCAGCAAAGTTCTGGAGGATATGGAGGGAGCCAGCAAAGTTCTGGAGGTTATGGAGGAGGAAGTCAACAAAGTTCTGGAGGTGGAGGATATGGTGGAAGTCAGCAAAGTTCTGGAGGATATGGTGGAAGTCAACAAAGTTCTGGAGGTTATGGAGGAAGAAGTCAGCAAAGTTCTGGAGGTTATGGAGGAGGAAGTCAGCAAAGTTCTGGAGGTGGTGGAGGATTTGGTGGAAGAATAGGCTCTGGAGGTCAACAGAGTTCTGGAGGATACGGAGGGAGCCAGCAAAGTTCTGGAGGATATGGAGGGAGCCAGCAAAGTTCTGGAGGTTATGGAGGAGGAAGTCAACAAAGTTCTGGAGGTGGAGGATATGGTGGAAGTCAGCAAAGTTCTGGAGGATATGGTGGAAGTCAACAAAGTTCTGGAGGTTATGGAGGAAGAAGTCAGCAAAGTTCTGGAGGTTATGGAGGAGGAAGTCAGCAAAGTTCTGGAGGTGGTGGATATGGTGGAAGTCAACAAAGTTCTGGAGGTGGAGGAGGAAGAAGTCAACAAAGTTCTGGAGGTGGAGGATATGGTGGAAGTCAACAAAGTTCTGGAGGTGGAGGATATGGTGGAAGTCAACAAAGTTCTGGAGGTGGAGGATATGGAGGAAGTCAGCAAAGTTCTGGAGGTGGAGGATATGGTGGAAGTCAACAAAGCTCTGGAGGTTTCGGCGGTCGCCACCAAAGTTCCAGAAGCCAGACATCATCTAGAGGTTATGGCAGTGGTCAGCAAAGAACGAGTCAAAGAACATCAACAGCTTCCTATGGTGGTGTCCAACGTACGTCAACAGCATCTTACGGTGGCAATCAAAGAACATCAACAGTATCCCAACAGTCATCAGGAAGCCATAGTGGTGGTCAACAAAGTGTAGGGGGTTACGGAAGACTTCGGCTAACCGGCAGTGTCCAGTTAACACCTGTAGGAGGAGATCACGACTCAAGCGGCTATAGCATCAGTCAGCAGACATCAACCGATGACTATGGCATTGGTCAGCAACCATCATCAACAACTGGTTATGGTGGTGGCCAACAAACATCAGGAAGTTATGGTAGTGTCCAACAAAGTTCTAGTAGCTATGGAGGAGTGGAACAATCCTCTGGAGTTGGTCAGACATCAAGCGGTTACAGTAGTGTTGGCCAGACATCATCCAGTGGTTACAGTAGCGGTGGTCAGCAAAGTTCAGGTGGCTATGATGGTGGTCAGCAGGCATCAGTCAGTTATAGTGGTGGTGGTGGTGGTCAGCAAAGCTCATCAAGTGGTTACAGTAGCGGTGGTCAGCAGGCATCAAGTGGTTACAGCGGCAGTCAACAAAGTTCTGGTAGCTATGGCGGTGGCCAACAAGCCTCCAGCGGTTACAGTAGTGATGGTCAAAGTTCAAGTGGTTATGGTTCAAGCAGTGGTCAAACAGCAACAACAGCCGGCTATGGTGATGTGCAACAGTCATCAGCTGGCTACGGTAGTGGTGGTAGTGTTGGTGGTTCAGGAAGTCATGCGGGTTCGGTGGGTTACGTAAGTGTCCAACAGACCACTGGTCAATCAAGTAGTCAGGGTGGTTATTCTAGTGGACCAAGTCAAACCAGTCAATATAGTTTCACAGCAGGCTCTTCTGATGACTCTTTCGTGAACAATGGCTATTAATACACTATTTTCAACCGAATCGACCACGGTCCACCAAACTGGCTTTATACAGGGTTTTATGTAGTTGTTTTTTCTTAAAATTGTCATGTCCCATTTGTGTGTAGATTACATATTTTTCTAGTTGTTGTTATAATTTATTTTTATGACACTCCACATATCCCATAAGCTTATATGACCTCGGGACTGTAACAGGCTGTTTAAATGTCTTTAGCTGTGTAAGGTGTATGTAGATAACATGCACAGAAGTTGCAAAACGGAACCTTTCTTAAACACATTATGCACCTCAGTGTGAAATGTGGCCAAATTACCTTTCAAGCATCTTTACCTCTGTAAGAGATGTTTATAGACTTATGCTAAACTATATCCCAAAATAGCCAGTTTTTGTAACAACATTGTAAAAAACTTCTATTAGACATCAATTAAACATGTTACATTAATAATCAAAGTAATTTATGTTTGAGTTATGTTCATTATCAACTTACATTTTCAAAAAATGAACTTAATAAATTTGGTTTTAATCTTTAATGGTTTCATCTACTACAATGGTCCCCAATAACATATCCAATAAGTTGATACGTTGACCTTTAAAAATATCTCCATGATTAATAATTAATTAATTCATTTTTTGTAATATGTCTAGTTTGATATTTTGTGTGATGATAAGTTTATCTTAACTTTACATTCTGATTATGAAATAGTTTTGTAAAATTGGCATTAAAAAAGTAATAATGATTTATTTTATCAGCATAATTGTTATTTATTCCACACGTAAAGTCACTTATTTCAGCCCGAAGATGTGGCGTGGTCACGACTTTTATCCACAAGATAGGGATGATAAAATCGAGTACAAAGTACATTTATATTACTAGTTTAAAAAAAGATATAAATATAATGTCTGTTAATTTGCTCTATTTACAACGAGGCAACAATTATCAACAAAAATTGACAATAAAATTGCTTATTTAAAATCGATTGAAAACAGTACATTTACAAAAGCCATTTTAAAATATGTACGCTTGAATAAAATCTTATAAACTATATCTATTAAAAAAATTGTTAGCCTTGTGTTATCAATTAGATGCAGCCAAAATTCACAAGCTTTACTAAACAGGAGTTCTTTACAAATTACTTCAAAACATTCCAAGGAATGTGTTTTTAAACGATTACTTAATTGTTAATTAATTAAATGATCATTATATTATCAAACATGTCGTCATGACTACTCAACCCAACCCTTCAGTGTTTGTTTCTTACGACGTTTTCTCAAACATAAAATAACAAAAAAACATTCTTTATAACCAAAATTTGGTACGCTACACACCAATGCCTGTTAGTTTGTATATAAACAGCTGAAATTAGTTCAGAAATCACAACACATCAGCACCAAAAGCACATCTTCTCAACTTTGCTCTTGGTAAGCAAAGATCAAGTAGATTTTTTATAAAATTTACATTTTGAACGTTTCTTAAAACACATTTTACAGAATCCAAGATGGCCAAGCAATTCCTGATTGTAGCTCTGGGTAAGGAAGATTTTGTTATTTTTAAAAATCAGTATAATTAAAGTGAAATTCATGTTTGACTTTATAAGGTCTTTTTGTATAATAATATCAAACTATAACAATGTTTGAACTGTGCTCCGTAATTTTCCTTAGTTTTTGCTGCAGGAGTTCTTGCAGAAGAATCCGATGACAGAGTGAGTATGACCCAATCACAATATTCCCATTTGTTTGTCCCAGAAATGTGAAATTTTGATTATCAATGACTGTTTTGTAACTTTCAGTCCAAGAGAGGAATAGGTGGTGGTGGTGGTGGTGGTTACGGCAGTGGTGGCGGAGGTGGTGGTCATAGCGGTGGAGGATATGGAGGCGGTGGTCATGGCGGTGGAGGATATGTAAGCGGTGGTCATGGCGGTGGAGGATATGTAAGCGGTGGTCATGGTGGTGGAGGATATGGAGGCGGTGGTCATGGCAGTGGAGGATATGGAAGCGGTGGTCATGGTGGTGGCGGATATGGAGGCGGTGGTCATGGTGGTGGTGGATATGGAGGCGGTGGTGGCTACAGCGATGGTGGATACGGAGGTGGTGGTCACGGCGGCAGCAGCTATGGAGCTGGTTCAGGCCACAATGCCGTAGCAGCCGCAGCCGGAGCAGTGGCTTACAGCGCTGGTCAAGACATCATCGGTGCTTTAAACACAGCCAGAGCAAGTGCCGCTGGAGCCGCATACCAAGCTCACCAGGCCGCCCAGGCAGCTCAAGCAGCCGCAGAAGCTGCCCAAACCAAGTGGGCAGCAGCTCAGCAACAGATCCGGGCGGTGAAGGCAGCTGCTGCAGCACAGACGGCAGCGGCAAGAAAAGCCGCTTACAGGGCCACGGCTGCGGCCAACGCCAGAGCTGCTGCAGCTGAACAAGCAGCATATCAGGCTAAAGCACATGCAAGAGCCAAAGCCAATGACGCTCTTCAGCATGCTGCAGCAGTCAAGGCAGCAGCCCATGCCAAAGTGGCTTATGCTCAAGCACAGCAGCATTCTGGCTATGGTCAAGGACACTACTGAAATGGCATAATAGAGAAATATTACCACCAGGGACTTCATTTTTACCCCTCTTGTGGATGTATTTTGTGGGTGCTTTAAATACGAATTTGGTTAGAAAACAGAGATCACCACCCTCTTGTTAGTTAGCTGTTACACATTTAACCTAGGCTTTTTTCACATGTTTTATTTATGTATCGCGATTTATATACTCGGTGGATGCTTTCATAACACATATTTAAGAAAATAAATTGTTTCATATGTACATGTATTTCATAAGACCATTTTGTTACAGCTAGTAACTCCGCTTAATGGGATCAACCATTTAGTGTTATCGATATCGCCAAGTCCAGGACACTAATACAAATTATTATCAGCATTTTGCTTAATAGTGTTATTAAGCCCCCCCCCCCCCTCCCTCTTATGTACAGTATGAACTGGTCCTAACAGACAAGGTTGGCTTAGTTGTTATGCCTTACTCGTAGAACTCGGGAGATCTGGGTTCGAAACCCAGTCGGCTATCCTGATTGTGGATTTTCGTGATTTCCCACAACCTCCCTTAATCGCCCATATAGGCGGATGCCAGGATAGTAACCCAAAAGGCGGCCACGACGACCGTATACTCTTCCCCTTAAAAATCTGGCACTTTGCCCCTTGCCACATGGCATGTTGACTGCAGGGTAATGAATTGAATTGAGCTCATTTTCCCAGGGAATGTGTTGGCACAAGGTCAAGTTGCATTTCCTGTTAGCATGTTTGTATAGTATGGAATTGCCAAGAAAGAGGAACATTTGAAGTATGAAACAAAAGAAAGCCATGTTAGATCAGTATTATAAAATGTGAGCCAACCCAAAGCGGCCTTGTTATTCGTGTATTAAAATCACTTGAGTATTGGATCAAAATAGCCTGAGACAAATGTGATCCATGCATTAAGTGGAGTCTGCCGAACTAGCTTTTTCAGAAGATTTCAATTCAACTCAGTACCCTATAGTCAGCAAATAAATGCCATGTGGTAGTGAGGTCGAACCCATTTTCAGGACAATCTTCAAATTCAAGAATTAATTGTAGATATAACAGGGTTCCACTAGATATGAAATCGTCAACTTCCATATTTGTGCACACTATAACACCGCGTTTTTTTTTTTTTTTAAATCAGGATGTTGTTTAAAAAATCTGATGATATATTGTCGTGAGAGAATGAATAATGTTCGAGTTTGTTTTCATTGTCACAAAATGTTTTGTTTAAAATATCAGGGTTTATGTAGTGTATATATTGGAGCAGTTAACATGAAAAAAATGACTTATAAATAATTCAGCCATTAGTGAAATATTAATGATTAGCTTAACACGACTGTTGGGAAATCGTACGATTTGCAAAATGAACAACGAAAACAACCGCATATCGCATTTTAGTTTAAACATATTGGGCATCAAATATAATTAGTAAACAGATGCAGTTATTGTTTCAGAATCCATAATTAATGTATTTGGTAAAAAAAAATACAAATCTACTGCATTATATAATATAGATCTACAAAAATAAAATTTTCAACTTGTTTGAAATTTGTTAAATTAAAACTGAAATTTTAAAGCAGAACATCAAGTGCTTTCATTAATTAATTTTGATCGAATTCTCTTTTTTATTACTAATTAATGCATATAAACAGCTAAGAATAATTATTCGTCATAATTAATCCAGGTCGAAAATGCAGGTCATGAAATCAGCCACTAGTGTAAATGCAAAAATTAGGTTAAATTCATTAAGCAAAAGAGTTTCCTCTTTTATAGTCCAAAACAAACATTAATACACCCTTCTTAACATAAACAATTTCACGCTATACTATTATTTCATTTATTTCAAACATTTCTTAGCAGAAATGGGGTCTCATTTTTCCCAAAACACAATAATGTTTGTACATTTAATTTAATGTCATTTACGCCTTTGATTAGATGAAATTAAATCGAGCATCAAATGTAACAACTCTAAAACACCATTAATTATTTCCTAAATAAAAACATTACAAAAAACACCTTTTGAGGACAGCTTTTCTGTCTAGTCTTACAAATACCTCCTACAAAAACCACCTACTTTTATTTAAACTATAAATACATGTTTCATGTTGAGAAAAAGATAGGTAAGGAAAATTTTATAATCTACTACAAATTAGTAATTAATCGGGATACACCTTGTATAAATTAGATGACATCATTCTTTTTAATTTCCAGTTTTGATTAAATTGGCTTTGGCAGAGAGCGATGACAGAGTATATCTTATTTTATCTTAAGAGGGTTTACTGGCTAGCATAACCAATGGACAAATTTGCCGAAGATACGTTTGAACGTACTAATAAAGATAATTTAATAAAAAAATTTGCTACAAAATGGGGCTTCAGAAGCCCCAAAAGAAATCAATGGTCATCTTGCATCTACAAAAAACGCAGCCATTGCCAATGCCGCGAAAGAAGCTGATAGAAACACGCAAGTGGCCAACTTTCAAGACGGTGACAGACATAAATATTACAGTCATCAAGAAAGTGCTTCAAACTCATAAGACCAAAACCATGC
>JAQGCC010006077.1:0-10682 GCA_034698905.1 Xestoiulus laeticollis
CAGTAGCTACAAAAATACTGCATTTTTATCAATTTTTATTTTTGTATTATAACAAGTAGTTTTTTTAAAAGTATGTAACTTTTAAAATTTCTCCATAGCAAATCATGCAGTTCAGTTCCCCCTTAACTAATATCGACAAGTTTTTAACGAAATTAAGGCCCTACATATATAGAAGATGATCAGGTTTCAAGTAAAACTTTAATTAAACTGTTATCAGCTCATATAACCTGTAATCACGTCTCATCATGAGGGCAAATTCAATTGAAATGGCCGCTATACCAAATGTAAAACGTTTAATTATATAGTGAACTGGCAATCAAGGCTATACTTTAGTTGCGTAACGCTATCAGTATATATTCTTGAAAATGTCGAAACATGTTATGCACAAATTAACAACGCGTACACCGGCCACTTAATTATATCATGGTTACATAATGTACTGCACTCACTTGCACCACAGCTAATCCTGGCACAAATCCTGGATTATCTTGCACGAGCTTCTTTACCTCTTCGATTAGTTTAAATTTTACATCTCTGTGAGAAAAATTAAATTATTGTACTACAAGCAACTTAAAAGACATCGCCATTTATGTCCCACCCGGCATAATGGCACCACGTTGGCAACCCAGCATATAATTTGGGAAAGTAAACATTTCGATGAATACATGTACATACTTTGCTACTTCGGTTCCAGACAAGACTTTTGCACCATCCTCACTCGTTGTTGCGGGCATTTTTAAAGAAGTAAATGGCAGGCTGGACTATAAATCCTACTTGATTTGTTCAGTAGAAACTCGAACTGACCTTTGAAGAACGCAGCACACAACACTTCATGTGCCTGGAGGGCAAGGTCACTGTCCTTTTACTTCAAATCGTTGCTGCCATCTGGCGAGGATTTACTGTGCAAATGACGAGGACAATCCATAAACTATTGAAAATATGTCAAGGAAACAATGACTGCTATATGATCAAAGATGGTCTAAAAATAAATGTTATATTTTAGTCTATTTCTGGTTACATACCTTTTAAACGATTATCTTGTTGACATTGGTATCATAGAAAAATCCAGTCAATACAATTAAATTAATAAAAAAAGCCAATAGAATATGATACAATTAAACGAAGTAGACCAAATTAGAATTTTTCGATTATTCTCTAATGAACTTTAGACCAGGATTTTATCAAATCTCGTGAAATATGGCAATCTGCGATGTCCAAAATGAGGGAGGAGGTGGTTAAAAACTGACAAATTAAGGTGGAAGGTGGTCTAAATTCCGTCAAAATCTTCTGACATCCATTGTGGATTGCCTCTATTTGTTTCTGAGTATTTAAATTTTCAACTACACTGTATTGGTTACATGTACTAGTATATTTAGGCCCTTTAAGTTTTAGAAAAATCAATTTTACAGATAGTATTCTTCCTGGAGGCTGGATGACCCCCAAACTCAAATTAAAAAAAAAAGTAGTAAGATGGATGAGGTATATGCATATGCATGCAGATGTGTGACATGTGTGATTTACCTGACTTGGTATTGTCACAAGTTTATCGAATTTAAGTTAAATAAAATCAATCTTGAAAGTCAAAGTTTGCGAAAGACTCGAGATGTTCTCAAAATATTTTTTCTATAATAATTTAATAAAAAAAACAGTTCATCTTATAGAGTATATTTTCCATATAATTCCAATTTTTATCAATCGATCCCGCTCATGTATAATTGCAGAAACTACATGTCATAGCGGCTAAAGGCATATCGTTATGCATGGGCATCTGTTATTCTTAAAGTCCAACACAATATACAATATTCATAAATCTTCAACCAAACTTCGCAACAAGCATAGGCTATACATGTAAATTGTGTAGGACCTACATGTGTATACATGAATTGCCGGTTTAGACACTTTAATACCAATTCGTCTGAGCAATTAGTTCATCTGTCAATTTTTTTCCATCAAAAGCTATAGTAAATCGATATAAAGGGATATATACCCTGGTTCAAAATTCCATAGATAACAATAGAGAAATTTGATCTTATTGGTCTATCATTCTGTTGACTTTTTACTGATTTGTATTGATATAATATATATATATATATATATATATATATATATATATATCATACAATATATTGGTTGGATCATTGGACAATAAATTAAAACAGTTCAAACCAATAGAAAAAAATAGGTTTTTCTATGATCCTATTATCAACAATAAAAAACATATTATCATTTCTCTATTGGTTTTTTGACCAGGGGGAGGAATGGGGGCTTAATTGTACCTCTCTTTCCCCTGATAACTAGACACCTCACTTGAGGTGATTCCGAGGCACTTCCAATGGTGCAATTCTGCAGTGTATAGTTGTTGTGAAATCTTACATTTCTCCTTATAGAATTTCCAGTCAACTGGAAGCACAAAATCGCCAACCACAATCTCTACGAAAGGTCGAAATTACATTATATGGAGTTAACCACACATGTGCATGTATTACCAATAATCTTACAGTGGATGTGTCGACTTTTTTACCCTTTTGCAGTTGAAGGACATTGGGAATAGTACATGAAGAAGATACGGGTGGATTTCGTGAAGGCCTGGCAAGGTTAGTGCTTAAAGTCTGTCCTACTTGGTACAGGGACGATCTTCATGCACGATAACTTCGTTTTCATCCTGTATGTTGTAAGACTGCACTTATTTACGCAATTTTAGTTCAAAGAATTGAAATGTTCCACGACCGGATTTCTAAAGAACTTCCACGTTTGCCTTATATTTCCACTCGATCTTTTTTCCATTGTCTATGATTGGCTGTTGATTATTTCCGTTTATTTTATTTTTACGAATTTCCCCTTTGAGCGGTATATCTAAAGATTCGTGCAAATCCTGACCAGCTAACGGCCTTAATGCAGGAGAATGCATGGTGCATATGTGGAAAAATGTAAGTCGCTTTTATCCTCATTTTTTTCCGGACCATTACAGCAATTTTGACAGTCAATAATTAAAACTGTTTCCAATATACGATCATAGTCATTGAACCGCAGACTAAAGTACAGCATTGTGCACTAATTATTCAAAACATATCTGCTGAATAATGTTTAGATTGGCTGAACATCAATGTGAGCTCGACTCAATGAACATCGATGATGAACTCGCAAAGTGTTGGTAAATATGTGAATCTTTTTTTGGAAATACAATGTATTAAAAACTTTATTTTACAACTTTTATATTAATTAATAGCGTTTGATAGAACATTGCGATTAATTTAGTTGCAGGAAGCAAATGGTTCCGTTCTTCAAATCAAGCAATTGTTTAATATTATGTCTAACCACATTTGCATTATTGCAAATTGTGTTAATTGTCGCATTTTGCATTGCAAAAGGTAAAGCAGTAATTAAATTCCCTATGAAACCCTTGTGATCAATATTAATTCTAATTTTATGATAATTTTATAATCAGACGATAAAATCCATGGATACACTTCAGCTTTCAATGACTATAATGAAAACTCCCATTTGAAGGAAAGTTCTGCACCAACTAAAAACGCTAGACCCTCTGAATGCAACACTAGAGGTTGTCAATATGCAGGTATATTATCTCTGTGGTGAAGCTACATGTGTATTTCTCAAATTTTAAATAAGTCGGGTCTTAAAAAATTCTGTCATGCTTAAAATAAAATATACATGCAGAGTGGACCAATAGTCACTGCCAACCACTTTTTTCTTAAATTTTATAGTTATGAAAATTTTGTCAATGCTGTTAAATAGGAAGCTCTATCCACTGATGGTGTTAGATTTTATATGCAGACATTGGTTCATAGAAATATATGGTCTGTTTGTATGAATTAAACTGTTTTCGTTTTCATTGGTAATTTTTGTAAGTTGTTACAATGCTTGAAGGCTTTAACAGAATTTTCTTAACCATAGGATTTTTTTTAAAAAAAGTGGGTTGGTGGTGGTGACTTTTGGTCCACCCTGTATAATGTGCATGTACATGTATATCTGCAACCAGTCATTTTGATTTTATAACCGTTTTATGTTTTAATTACATGTACATTATTATCCGTTTTATGTTTTAATTACATGTACAGTATTAAATATCAAATAATAAGCCCATGTTGCTAACTTTTTTGGCAACTTTAACTCTTCACGTATTTCAATGAATGATTTAATTTTGCCCTAAATCTACAGGGAAATGCTTCATTTTTGTTGTTGTTGTAAATTTATTTGACAATTACTTAATCGCATAATGAACAGAACATGACTTCTTGCTATTTTTTTATTATGTTTTTACTCATGATAATTCAATATAACATTACAAGAAAGTGAAGAAACGAAGATAAATTGCTTCATTCTTTAATTATTAAATTTTCAGTTTCCTCTGAGACAATTAGATCCTTCTGAGCATGCTCTGAGGCATTGCTGTTTCAAAAGTTTTCTTCCAATTTTATTTTTTGAACTTATATTTATTTTAAATTAATATACATACATGTACATGTGCATGCATGCCCATGTTCATTGCGGATTTATTGTAATTGTAGAAGTGCTTTACAAAACTTGTTATATCCCTTTTCAGGGAAGTTTATTCAACAGTATATGGACACAACAGTTGATCCTTGCGAGGATTTTTTTAAATTCTCTTGCGGAAAATATATTGACCAGTTGCCGAATTTCCGAATTGATTACTCTTACGATGCAATGGAAACTCAGTTATTACTTAATTTGAAACGTATGTGAACATTTATATGTATAATTAGGTTTAGTAAATCACTTAAGAGGGAACTGAACTGCATGTAAAACATACTTTTAAAAAACTACTAGTTATAATACAAAAATAAAAATTAATGAAAATGCAGTATTTTTGTAGCTACTGCATGATCAAAATTTCATAATTTTCCCATTTATAAGGAATTTTTAAAAAATTAAAAACTAACTTTCTTTACTACTTTCAAAACTAATTTATACGAAATATTGGACAAACAATTTGTATTAACGAACCGTCAGTGCTTATTAAAAGATTTACCAATAGTTAATATAGTTACCCCATTCAGATACTGTTAAAATAAACAGCATCAGGCTGTACATGGATGATTGAAATAATTTGTTTTCAGGAGTAAAACATTATTAATAACTATTTTTTTAGGAAAAATGGAAGGACCAGAAAAGCCAGAAGATACAAATACCATTCGAGCTTCAAAGACAGTTTATAACGCTTGCATGAATAATAGTAATCCCTCTTTTCTTCGAAATAAATTGATTTTTGATAAATTATGAATTTAATGAATTTTAAGATTGAATTATTATTTTTTTTTTTGTTCTCAGATGCCGAAAAAGACAAAGAACTTCTAAGAAAATGGCTGGAGGACTTTGGGGGATGGCCGTTGGTCAACAAAACCTGGTCTGAACAGAACTTTCAATTGGAAGTGGTTTTGGCCAAATTAGCTGAGGAATCTCGTTTTTATTTGTTTTCACTGACGAATTCCCCAAAACTGCAGTATCCCTGGGAAGATTTCCTAGGCTCTTCAGATATTGTAAATTGCAACATGTATTTTTCCAACACATTAATACACATTCCCCCATTTTTTAATTTTTTTTAAATGGTGTTATTATTTCTCATAGATATATCTGACTAGGGTTTCTTTTGATTCCATGCAAGCACTGCCTGCAGCTAAATTATCAATTATGAATTCAACAAAAGTTATAACGGGGAAAGTTGAGATCGACGATAACGAGCTAAACGAGATCGTTCAATTTGAGACTGAATTAAAAAAGGTAAATCCATTTTGTGAGACAGATTTGGCTCTCAAATATATCTGGAATTGAATTGATTTGAATTGAGCCTGCCAACATGTCCCCGCTGGGCTTTCTTATCCAGAATAAAATGTATATTTGCGGTATTAAATATCGAAATACTAACTGAGGCTGACATATGCTGCTTAAAATCTTTTATCACGTCATTGCAAATGTCATTTGCTAGCTAGAATAATTGTTTAAATATTAGCGAGTTGCGTGAAAAAAATAATTTATCATTCCATTTAGATTCTCCAAATTAATACCACATTTCCCAATGATTCCTACAAGAGGATGAGCATATCGAAGTTGACAATTCAGACTGAAAACGTATTTATTCATTTCATTATATTCATTTTGAAAACTTATTTACCTTCATGTTAATAGATAATTGTTTTTTTGTTTGTAGAAATTTAATTGGCTTACGTATTTGAACCAAGCATTTAAAAGTACACAAAAGTTTACTGAACACTATGAAATCTATGTCAAGAATCCTGAGATAATAAAACAGATAGTCAGCTTACTGAAAATTACGAACCAAAGGTAACACTCAACACTATTGGTGTGTTTTTATTGTTTTGTTATTGTTATGCAAATTGGAAAGTAAGCGTTATTTATCGGTTTATAATAACTACAGGAGTATATACATGTACGTGTTTATTTTTAACTTTTTTTAGAACAATTGCTAATTTCATAATATGGAGATATGTCCAAAGTTATTCATTTGACATTACGAATACATTGAAGGAGCAAAGCACAAATCAGCCCAGGTATTGATCGTGGCATTACAATGAATCTTTTAACATGTTAGTTATAATACTATAGATCTAATGCGGTAATAATATAGGGTACTCACAGAACTTGAATTGGTAGAGAAATATAATTATGTATCTGGAATATAGTCAGATAAATTCAGCACAAATATAAGATTTATTCACATGTACTGTCATTCTCATAGCTAGCTATTAGTTATCACAAAAGCCAGCTTTTCATCCACATGTATAGTGATGGGAAATTCCCCTTTTAGCTCGTTATAATATCGTTTTTCACCAAAAATAGATGTTTTGTCTACTCGTACAACTCGCTAGCATCCTAATACATGTATATTAATTACGCTCATAATTTTCTTTTTAAATTCAGATATGACAAGGTAAAAAAAGTAATACATTAGTATATAAATTATGTTCTATACCACTAACTATTCTTAGAGTTGACATTATTTTTTAAACCATCTCTGCGAAATAAATCCTATTCATTATTAAAATTATAAATATATATAAAATAGTTTATTAATGGTAATTGAAATAAAACATAGCTATCTTTAAAAAAAAATAATGCAAGTCAAATTACTTTTAAAAAATATACCTGGTATATCAGCAGAAAGAGAATTATGCTTATGGAAGGATATGCCAGGATTTATGTATTTTGCAAAGTAATTATGCATAAATTGAATATACAGTATTTATCTTAATAGGTGGAAATATTGTTTAAACATGTTCGATGAGATTTCCATCTGGTCAACAAATAACACTTTTTTTAAATATCATTTAGCCATCGAAAACACATCGAGCGTAAGTATATACATTACGTGTTTAAACGGAATGGTAAAACATGTAAAAATACTTAATTACTTTAATTTTTAACTTCTTAAGGTCAATGAAATCGTTAATAACGTGATGGAATCTTTTGACACCATTTTAAAGAAAAACATTTGGATGGACGAAGAAACCATAAAGCAAGCACGAAAAAAGGTATTTACATTTACATGTATATGTATACGAGATTTTAATGTTCCAGAAATGTATTCGTTTATCATAAATACTTATTCGTATAGCAACAACCAAAAAATGTGACGATTTAATTAAGTTTATTTTATTTGTTATTATGAATATGTTTAAAGTCAAAAAAGCATAATTCTTGAAATACAATTCATATATTCATTATTTCGGTTCGTCTTATACACAAGAGAAAACGTAAATGTGTTTTTACCATTGAATACTATTTCTTAATAATATTCCAGAAAATACTCATCGCTGCAAATTTGTTAAAATTGAATTAATTTTGTTATAATTTGAATTTTGAAATGCTATGAAGACATAAATTATATTATGCCTTACATCGCTGAATATTTGCCTCTAAAATATAGAAATTTCATTTATGGGTATAGTATACATGTACTAAATATCAAAATAGAAATTTTGTGCAAGGTTAACATGTTTCGTGTTTTGATAATGTTTTTTGTCGCAGCTATTGTTTTCATGCAGTTGTATAGTCTAATATTTGCTTCATTTCAACACAGTTTTTTTTCTTTTTAAAGGTCGCTTCCATCCCCAAAAGTATGCAAAGAATGAAAAAAATTAGAGGATCTTCAGTGGGCTACTTAAAGAACACTATCTTTAAAGTATTTTACGAAGAGGTATTAAGGGAGACACAATTCATTTCTTGTTACAGTTTTTGACTGATAATATGAAAATGCATGTACTTTTTTTTTTTTTTTATTAATGGTTTATACGCCGCTATGGGATATGCTGTACATGTATATTTACCATGCAGTATATATATATACTTTTAAATTGATTTTTTTTTTTTTTGATTTTCAGTTTAAACCATCGCTAATTCATATAGAGAATATACGCGAGATTTCGATCTTCATCACAAATTTAAAATATCGGTTCAAGAAACCAAATTTCGAATATCCAAAGTTGTCTGCGTAAGTATTCTTTTGTCGAGCCTTTGTATTAAGAGGGTTGCATACCAGAATACGCCTTTTTTCTAAATTATTTTTTTATTTAATTTTGGAAACTGTTAGGAACAAAAGGAATGTACGAGGACCTAGCATAAATATTCTATTATTTGTTGAAATTTTTTGTTTATTTATTTGTATATTCCATTTCATGGAAATATGTCCGTAAAGTTTACCAGACCATCTACAATTATAAACTTTACAGACATATTTCCATGAAATGGAATATAAATATGCATAAACATGAAATTTAAACAAATAATAGAATATTTATGCTAGGTACTCGTAAATTACATTTGTTCCTAACAGTTTACAAAATTAAATTAAAAAAGAACTTAGAAAAAAAAGGCTTATTCTGGTATAAAAATAACACAAGATGTGTAGGCATATTTTGCTTACAATATTTTGTGTCATTTCCGAGCAGATATTCATCGAATATTCGTGAATTTGTCGGCGCCTTATATTCCTTCAACACGAACGAAATAAGTAAATATATTCATGAATAACTTTTTTCCAGTATTTTATTCGTTGAATTTAATTTGCATCTCTTAAAACAACTCGTAACATTATTTGTTTAGTATTTACACGCGGAATCTTACAACCTCCATTTTTCTCAGAGGATAATATCAAGTGAGTATACACATTAAAATCACAAACTTAATTGATAAACATGTTTGTCAAACTTGCGACGTTATTAATGTAATTATCGTAACAACTTTGTCTTATTCAGAGCTATGAATTATGGTGGTTTAGGAGTTACCATCGGACACGAGTTCATGCATGCCTTCGACAAAAATGGTATATATAAACTTTAAAAACATGTTTCTATCACTAATTGGCCAATAGATTGTTATGAATTCATAACAATTAAATGTGGACAAAATAATTAATAGGTCTACTCTGATACCCATTGATATACTCGTTTCACATGTTTAACAGAAATATTTCAGATAAAGCGTTCTTAATTTTTTTGACAAAGTATTTAATTGATTGAAAAAATGGGGGTTCCGTTTTAAAGATAGGACCTAAATGTTTTTGGCATGATTGCATTCAGCACCAATGGTTCAACGCTGTACATTTCAACATATTTCAAGTAACCCTCTCTTGCTTTTCTTTGAATTGTAGCCTCCTTCTCCAAGATGAAGCAAAATAGCGAAAAATATTAGGCCCACATAATGTTGGGATTTAATTCTAGAAAACATTCTTCATATCAATAAGACATGTGAATTTTGCAGGAATGTATTACGATCATAACGCAGATAGGAAAAATTGGTGGTCTAATTCGTCTCTAATTGCTTACCACGAACGCAGCAATTGCATCAGCCGTCAATATTTAGAATATTGTGGGGATAAGAATATAACCTTGGATGCTTATTCTAAATGCGTAAGTTAATTTCGCCTTTCAATGAAATGATTACAAAACCCTAAGATGCTCTTACACGGGCACGTTTTAAATAAATTAATTGTTGCTGGATATTTTGTTTGCTGAATATAGTGACACAGTATAAGAGGTGAATTGCCAGATATAAGAAATATTTATTGCCCGTGTAAAATTCCCTTGTATACTTGTGCTACAATAGGAATTTTCAACATTGCCCTTTGATGTAACTTACAGATGAATGGCAGCCTCACCCTCGTTGAAGATATTTGTGATAACGGAGGAATGCAATTGGCTATTGAAGTAAGGTATTTTAATACACCTATACAAGCTTAGAGGACGCTCATTAATTGTATCAGCAATTTTCAAGCAGTTTTTACCCCCTTGTCAACAATTGACAACCTTTTATGCTTCAAATAGAATTGAAAACATGAAGGTCTACAAATAAATTTTATACTTTTTTACTTGTTTAACAGATTTCAATTTGACTTTAGAACTCTGAATTCATGAACAAGTGGAGAATTTATATTCTAGCTTCCATCATTTTTCTCATGGCAAAGAGCTTAACCGGTTTTAAGTCGGCTCCACACTCATGGCGAGGCGAGACCGTATCAAGTGATTACCCCCAATCAAGAATCCCCATGACAATAATCACCAAACAATAATCTCCAGTCAACAATTTCCTATATTATCCCATAATTTTCGATATATATATATCCCATATATTTGGCACCGGATAGGTTAGTTTGGGTTAGGCAGCGCCGCAGGCCGGCGTGATGGCTAATC
>JAQGCC010006078.1:0-10679 GCA_034698905.1 Xestoiulus laeticollis
CCATATCCATGTAATCAAACAAACACCATGCGCTCCCTTCTAACCAAGTTAAATAAAAGGTTTTAAAAATAGGGAAACTTTTGCTAACGAAATTTTACAATTCACGGTTCCAAATGATTATTGCATGGTGTCATTCAATGTGGTTTCTCTTTACACCAATATTCCCATAAAGATGGTAGAAAAATGTATAAAACAAATTTGGCATAAAATCTCTTTATTACCGGAATTACAAAACTTTGAAATTGACGATTTCTTAGATGGCTTAAAATTGTGCCTAGACAGTACTTTTTTCGTTTTTAACGATAATATCTACTGCCAAACCTTTGGAATGGCGATGGGTTCTCCCATTTCAGCAGTCATGGCCAACCTCGTTATGGAGGATTTGGAATGTTCTATCTTCATTTCATTCAGCCACCTTACCAACTATTATAAAATATTTGTGGACGATATATTCACTATTATAAAAAATCAGGGAATTGAAATATTAAAGGAACAATTGGAATCATACCATCCGAGGATAAAATTTACTTTGGAAATTGATAATAATAAAACTATTTCATTTCTTAATGTTTTAGTAACAATATAGGATAATGACAAAATAAAAACTAACCTATATTTAAAACCTAGCAATTGTAGACGATTCTTAGATTACTATTCAGCACACCCAATAAGTATAAAAAATAATGTAGTTGAGGCACTCATAAAACAAGCGTTGCAACTGACCTCAGATGAAAAAGAAAGAAAACATGAAGTTAGAAATACTATTGATATTCTAAATGAAAATAATTATCCAAAAAAATTCTGTTTAAATGTTTTTAAATTGAATAAAAAAATCTACCAATGGAAGTTTAACAATTCATAGTAGTACACTGTTTAATTCAATTCTATTTCTTACCCTGCAGTCAGCATGTAGTATGCCATGAGGCAGGGGGCAAAGTGCCAGAATTTTTAATAGGAATATTATACGTTCGTGGCTGCTTTTTTGGGGAACCATCCTGGCATTTGCCTTTATGAGCCTATATGGGCTATTAACAATAGGTTGTGGGAAACCACGAAAAACCACAACCAGGATAGCCGGCCGGGGTTCGAACCCAGGTCTTCCGAAATCAAGGAGCTAAGCATAACCACTAAGCCAACCTTGTCGGTTTACTAAAAATTTACTAAAAATACTAAAAATTGGATAAGTATTCCTTTCCACAAAGAAGTCTTTAAAAGACTTGTGGGAATTACTAGAGAAATGAATATAAATTTGGCCCCAAATTGTAAAAAAACGGTATATTCCATGTTACCTAATAAAAAAGATCCTATATCCATAAAGGAAAAAAATAATGTTGTGTATCTTATAAAATGTAAAAATTGCCCCAGTGTATACATTAGCCAAACAAGAAATAATCTACATACAAGGTTAATACAGCATAAAAGTTGTATAAAAAGATTAGAAATAAAATCCCATGCTATTGCTAAACACATACATAATTTTCCAGGCCTGCACACATTCGATTTAAAAAAGCCAAAAAATGCTAAACCAGGACAAAGGTAGCAAAGGCCTAACATTGAAGGAGAATTTCAACATTTTTTTGAATGAAAATATCATAAATCTTGCGAAGGATATCGGAACTAAACCAGAGGCATAGGCCTACATTCCTTCATGTACACACGTAGGAATGAAGCGTCCAATATAAAATTAATTTGCATAATTATTATTAACCTTGAATTAATTTCCATTATTGATTTCCCATGATCCTCTATTTCCTTTAGAGTGGTGTATTTTTCTATTTGCTTGGTCATTCTAATTAGTAGCATGCATGTGTCAAGCTCCACAACAATTCCTTTATACGAGAATTGTTTATACAACAGAATGTGGAGATATCAAAGAATGACAAAATTTTTACAATTTCAATTGAACAGTTTTTAAGTAACCTAGTATAATTGATTTTTTAAGAATTGAACTATTTATCCCTATTAGATAAAATTGGACTGATGCATCTGATAATCGACTCTGTAATTGGAAAATAGGTAAAACTATTTATTGTATTTTTTCATATTTTTAACCTTAAAATTGTGATGACTATTTGAATTATGAACTTTGTGATACCATGTGAGTTAAAATATGAAACTCTGTGATTCTTATGTAACTGTTGATCCAATTATGTATAATTGGTATAGAAAAGTTTGAAGAAGGATTTGTATCTGAAACATTGCTCAGAATAAAGAACAAAATATGGCTATATCTTTGAAGATGGATGAAAAAAAATTGTATGCCACACTGCTAGTACAAACCTGGAAATATAACCGGTTTTTGATTTCCGGTCAAGGACGTTCCTGGCCCAGTCAGCATTGATAAAACACTTTAACTCGAAATCTCCATCAGCTGATAGCCACAGCTTCTTGTCGCAGCTGCCACTGAGATACCACAGTTCTCATATAATAGATATCAAATCCATCTCGCTTCGCTTCTCAGTGAATATCTGGGTGGATGACCATGGTGAAGTATAGCAACGATATGATTGCCGGTTGATATTCTTTGTTATCCGGAAAAACACGACTGCTCTCTTTACATGTTGATAGGAAAAAGACATCTGGTGATCGATGACACTCTTGAAAACCTAACATCTGGAGAACCGACACTGCCTTTACGTTCCATGCACAATCAGTATGTTTCAGGCAATACAAACTTTTCCGCAGTTTGCATACCTTCTCCTCTCTTGTCTCATGCAACAAAATTAGGTGGCTGCTCCATGTACACAGCTCCTCCGCTGATTTGCCAATCAAATGAACAGAAAAGCCAGCTCCTCCTTTACAGCACGCTCTGCACACGGTAGTCACCAGACATCATCCTAACTGTCTTGTGAGATGTCATCATTAGTGACAGCCTTCAGACAGAAGGTCTGGTGGCTGATCAGCTGCCGTGTGCATTGATCGATGTGTTGGTGCACCCCCGAATGATGGGTCCGTCACATCTGGAGTACCTGTTTATTTCCTTAGCTGTCCATGCGACCCTGTCATTGGGCATAACTTTAGCTGGTGTCTCGCCTTAAGCAACATCTTTGTGTGTTTGAGGTTTTTCGTGGTTGCATGATTGCCTCAAAGATCACTCTATATTCCGCACTATTATCCTCAACGTCCATTGCAGGATACCACTCCATTTCTGGCTCAGGAACATCTTTCGTAGTCGACTTGCAGGTATCAGAATGCTCGTCAATAAATCTTACTGTGTAGCTATCCCATACAGTTCAGGTGTTTGGGTCCAGCAAACAATAGTGTTTCACATTGTTGTCGTATCCGGATATACACAACATTCGGCTTCATACATTTGAATCATTTGTGTGATGTGACATTTATTCTCAAAGTTGACAGCCGATTCTGGAGGAAGTTGGCCCATAGAATGGCTTCCGAACAATACTTCTTTGGGTATCTTGCATCGATTAAGAGACACCGCGCCATCTATACCAAAGAGCAATTCTTTCGTTCAGCGACACCGTTTTGCTGTGGTGTATACACCATGGTGTACTCATGCTTGATACCTAATTCTTTCAGATGAATGCGAACCACATGGGTTACATAATCTCGGCCATTGCTAGTTTAGATAACTGATTTTTCGCTCGAATTTTGTCTTCATTGCAGCTACGTAGTCCTTAATTTACTTTCCGACTTGACACTTGGATCTCAGGCGCTTGACCATTGTTGATCTCTAGAAACCATCAACAAATGTCAGACCATAGCAATTTTCACTGGCCAACAGTTTGCGTTGGACCTCACAGATCAGTGTGAACTAAGTTGGTCAGTTGTTTGGATGTTGACTTGATTGATGTGAATGATTTGCATGACAATCTTCACCAAATGCAGCACTTGCACAATATGTGATCTGAATCGTCATCCACTAACATCTCTACGCCCGTCACCAATTTATAAAGAAACATTTTAGTGATTTCAACTTTGTCACAATGTCCAAACTGACAATGCCAGCGGTTTAAAGTATCACTAGTTAGAGCGAAATTTGCAACTTATTTTTGCAACAAATCGTCAGGCTTGAAATGCAGCCTATACAATCTACCGTCGATGCTAGCCGAAACATGTGAATTGTCAACTTTGTCCTTGTTCTTGTTGAACAGATGTTCGACATCATTGTCAAAATCAAACTTCATACATCTATAATTGAACTTTGAACGCTTAGGAGATTTTCTTGAAGTGATATTTCAAGGAGGATCGATATTATCCAGGTTTAACTTGCAAACAGTTTCGGTGCTAATCGTGAGTCGGCTAATCGTACCGCTCCCAACACCATAAATATTAGTATTGTTGATATATTTATGCAGAGACGAAAATATTAGTGTTGAATTTCAATTTGTTTATTCTTGCAGGAACATGACAGTGGGTTACCTTACAGGACAACGTCCAAGACACGTGTGGTTAGAAAAACATATAGCCGCCCAGGGCGAAAACAAGAGCGCCATCTGGACGTAATAAATCACAACACTTTGGTAATAGAATTGGGGGGAAGGGCAGCCATAACACAATGCTTACAAATTATCTTTTTTCTTTCTAGGAGTGACTTTTGGGCACAAGCATGTGAATGTAAGTATAAATAAACTATAAATATATACGTAAATATAGATAAATATAACTTAACAAATAACTCTGGTTAAAAGATGTTAAAAACAGAATGTCGCGAAACATACACAACAAGTATGATGTCCGCCAGTGTACTGCATAGACCTGTTGGTTTTATGTAATTCTCACGTGAAGAGACCACGATTTGATTTCATATGACTTTTCGCACCTTGAATGAAACTAGGTGAGTAATGTGTAAGGTTATGCCACTTCCTAAATGAGTGGCTGGACTAGGTGCGTGGTTCGTCATATGCAAAACCCAGAAAACAGAGTCCAATTACTTTGCGAAATGGATATTAGGTTCATTTGCAAACTTCAAAGGGTAACGGTACGTGATACAATAATGTCCAACGAAAGACTCGTGATCACAAACTAATTTACAGATAAATTTAAAAAACAATCTATTTTCTGAAAGTGTACACAAAGGTCGTGCACCCATTAGTTAGATCTCACTCAAACAAGGATAATAATATACCGAATATCACACGTTGTCACCGTTAGCAGCTCTCGCCCCAAACGACCCGCAGGACCCTTAACCGCCCCTTTTTATTCTTAACAAGAAATGTTGCAATCCGGCCCTCGCTCTCCCTGCCAACATGCTCGCCAAGGTCAGCGACCCTGACATGGCTCCCGATATCCGGATTATGTTCGGAATGCGGGTGCCAGGCCAAACCCCGACCCCGGTGACATGCGCCTCACGATCCTGGCTCAATGCGAGATCTGCATTCTTTACAAATGATAATTTGGGCTTTCGTTCACTTTACAACGATCATTACGTTGAAGATAAGTTTTAGAAAAATCGAATTTGGCAAAACAATGGTCCACCAGACTACTCGGCGTGTAGTTCTGGAATTGATTGTACAGGATACTACTCTTGCTTGAGTGCACAATTTAAAGTACATTTATAGTCACCACACAAGTGAAAATCTCCATTAGGTTTACAAACCGGAATGATTGTAGTGGCCCATTCGGTGAAAGGGACAGGTTCCAGGGTGCCTTTCAAAAGTCAAGCATGCTCCATGTCGCTCTTGGGGCGCAAAGCAAATTTAATACTTTGTGCCTTCAGATAAATCAGCGGACCCTTGTATGTCCCTCGTTAGTTGCGTAGTTAGTTGCATATTACGTTGAGAATGCCGATAAGGTCCTAAAGGTGTGAACCAATTCAGTCTCAATAGGTTTTGATGTCCTCGTCGAGTAACTAGGCGTGGTAGTATCCCATTGAATATCCTGTACTGCATGTGAGCATCAAACATGCCCGAGACATTGATTGACCTTTGTTGTAGGTTGTGAGAACAAACAATGATTTCTTCATCTGGGTCTTTTAATGTAAAAAGATATGATCCAAGGTGCTCGTAACGATGATTTAACCTTACCTACACAGCCGGCTTCCATGTCACAGACAAAACCATTGATGTTGACTTCAGCGATGAGGTCGCTATTGTTTATATTCGGCTGAACTATCAGAGTTAATGCCATAAGGTTCACATCTAGATAGTTTGCTTGGGATGTGCCTTGATCGCTGGTTCTGATTTAGTCCAGTTGCTCTTAGTCGGCGCAGTACCTCTGGACTTGTTCTTGCAAATTTTTTTGCAGAAATGTCACTTGGCATCTTGGGATGGGCACTTTGATCATAAGTTGTTGTTACCACATCCTTTGCACACTAGGATCCTTTGTTGGTCAGTCTTGGACATCATCTTGGTCTTGATCCACTTGGATTTAGTCGTATGTCTCGTTTTGACCTTGTGTTGACATTCGGAATCCACTTGAATTACAGTACGTTAAAAGCAGTGGCAGTTGTTTCTCTGATGTCAGACATTTGACGGTTTCTGCAGCTTTAGCTTTATTAATAACTTGGGCAAAGGTAAGTTTTGGCTCACCTAGGAGTCTCTGTTAAAGTTGAACATCATGTAGACCACAAACAGTTCCAAAGTAGCTCCAGATATGCAATGTTGTGCCAATTTGCGCAACTTAGCAACGTACGTAGAAATACTTTCATTCCGAAGCTGATTTTGGCGATGAAATGCAAAGTGTTGGTGCACTTCTGATGGCTTTAATGAGAAATGGCATATGAGAACTTTCTCAAGAGTTTCGAAATCCATGTCTTCCGGTGTTTGTGGTGATACCCAGTAAGCCAGGTTCCCACCAGGCGAAAATAGAAAACAATGTTTTGTATAAATGTTTCACAAAACGCATCGCAAGCCGAGTACACACCTTGCGAAAATAAAAAAAATAATACATAAAACACAAGGAAATACATAAAACTTTACGTTCACACCTACCTTTCTGTATCACAAAACATGACTTTGTCATGTTTAGTGATACACTTTGGCGATCCGGCAAGAGTCGGTCTAGATCAAAGGGAATTTAGAAAACACATTTTTCCAGTGGTTTTGCGATGACGGCACTTCAACCAAGAGTAGGTTAGATTAGATAGGTTACTCCTTTGGAATGAAGGGCCCAAAATAAGGCTAATATCACTACAGTGTCCAACTCTACGGCTATCCCCATCCAGATCCATCAGCCATTCCACATATTGTGGCAAACAAGAAAAACGATGCTAGAAAATGGACCTTGGTATGTGCGCCATGGACGAGACCATCGGTGTTTAGGGGAATTTGGATTTGCAGTGTGAACGGTATGTTTTATAAATTTGAATTGCGTTTTGTCAAACAGTTTTTCAAAATTGTTTGCCAAAGTGTTTCATAAAACATGACAAATTCATGTTTTATGATAAAAAAGGTAGGTGTAAACGAGATGTTTTCTGAATTTCCTTGTGTTTCGTGTATTATGTTTTCTATTTTCACATGGTGTGAACGCAGCTTTAGCTATAATTTCATGTACACTATTGGCTTGCAAATAGAGCATTAGACATTGAGCTTCCCAGACATTAGCCTCCCAGTTTGCTGTTTTACTCACATCAAACTTTTCCAAATGTTCAAAGGCAGTTATATTGAATAACAGTACTTCCAGTTGTTCTAAGTTTGAATTTTTAATTACATTCCCTCAGCAAAAAAAGTTTGAAAACCGCTGAATTAACTTACATGTTTTTTTTAAAATCAGTCTGTACACTGCAAATCAAAATATCTTGTTTCAAGATGCGTTCTCATCTTATTTGCTTGTCCCCAAATTAAGATGCATTGACGCATCATTATTGTTAACATCTTTTTTATTTGATCTTAAAATAAGATGCATCTTTATTTACATTTTATGTTGACCAAAAATTATGATAATGTAGTGAAATAGGAAGTCATGTGTGCTCTATATATGTACTGATATTGTCAGATACTACCTACAACCATTTGTTCATTGCAATCCAGATTATAACTTTTTATCACTAATAAATACTGTACATATTACAAAATGTCAAATTAGTAAAATTAAGAGCATAGTCTATCTGTGTGAAATCAACTATTTTTATCTTCATTAGCAATTATTTAAAATTGTTAGAATGTTTTTAGATGAAGGAATATGCAAATGGTAGCTAAGCTGCAGTGCAGCTAGGGAAGATTTTGAAGGAATAAGCTCTAACATTATATGTACATGTAGGTTGCTGAACTGCTGTAGCATAGCAATAATTTGGCATTTTATTTACTTCTAAGAAAACCATCCTCTGTTTAATAATTTGACATTATCACTTAAGTGTTAGTGCTAAAAGTTACAATCTGGATTACCATGAGCAAACAGTTGGTAAAATCTAAAGAGAACAGTGAATGGAGAACTTATGACTCCCTATTTAGCTACATTATAATTTTCAAAAAAGGAATATTTAAAAAAATACTGGTGACAGTGACTTTTGGTCATGCACCTGAAATTACGGCAATTTATTGTATATTAATAATGTAATAAGGCGGAAAGTCAATTGCAACGTCAGATTTAGATAACTTGGCATATATTACATGCATTAGATTAGGAGTTAGAGATAAGCGGACATCAGCTCAGTAGGTCGTTAAGACTGGGCCTGGAGCAGGTAGAAATGGTTGAGGTCCATACCCAAGAAATGATGGATAATGCTGGCGCACCAACCGGTTAAACCGGTTGGGGCTTACCCCATTCCAGTGGTATGCCGAAAACTTTCCGGACAGAAGACCGTCTGAGAGCTGCAGATGAAGGATCCAATCCTCGTAATGTTGTTCCGGTATGATAAGCCCAAATGTACCTTCGCCCGGTGTCCTCCGATCATGACGGAAGGATCATCCCAGAGAACCAGAAGGCCTATGTGCTCCCGCATCCAGAGAAGCCAGCGTAGAAGTCATCGCCGGACCAGAAGAGACAGCCAAGAAACCACGCTTTGAAATTTTTTGAAATTATTATTTTTGTTGTATATTTTGTTATATATATTGTTAAAGCGTAAAGCGTCTTCTTTTTAAGCTCACAAACGAGAAATGACTTCAAAATTTTAAAAATTTACCCTAGTATTAAACGGAGTATTAACTTTAACTTAAAACGGCATTTAACGTTTTCTAATTCGCCATAACCTAAAATTAATCCACTTCAGACACCTTTTTGGCTTACTTGGAGGGGTCTAAGGCGAAACGTTAATTGCAAGCGTCAGGGTTAGATAACTTGGCATATAATACATGCATTATATTAGGAGTCAGAGATGAGCGGACATCAGCTTGGTAGGTCGTTAAGACTGGTCCCGAAGCATAATTAATCCTGAAAAGGGAAATGAATCTAAAGATAAACGAAGATGAATATAGTCCTGAAAAGGAAATTGAACCGCATCCTGTTCCAATCGGTATCTATAAAATTAAGTGTCACGACAAGATGCTAATTGTCACTGGAAGGTGCTAACCTACCTGATAAGCTAAGCCTAAACAGATGTCCAACTAGATTGGTCCTAATAGCCTGATGTAATGACAAAATAAGTGTAACGCCCACTACTGCCTTCATCCTGATTGGTTAACGAGAGAAGCTAAGTAGTATTTAAAGAGGTCTATCTTCCATAGAACCTCAGTTCAGATTTGAGAACTACAAGTTCTGTTTGAAACTCAAAAACAGTCGGAAGCACTGTATAGATATGCAAAGATAGCAATTATTCTCATGAGCACTTTGACACACTCTAGGGTACTGTCTCTTATCTTAAAACATCCTAAGATGAACTTTGAATAAATCATATTTTACTTTTTAACTTATTGAATGACTTTGTCAACCTCAATCTGCAAGCTACTAGCCGGGACAGCCATAGACTGATACCCGCTGCCTAGCCACCACATCCAATTAGGGTCCCTAACCCTTGGCAATATCCTGAACGAGCAAGGTAGACAAACCAATCTGATTGGCCGATTAACCATGGACAACCCCAGGACCTTCCCTACCGAGCCCGAATCCGGTTTATCCCCCACGCTCTGCTAGAATCAGAGCACAGCTTTCCAAAGTGCATCAACTCGCAACAGGGACCATTGATAACCTATAAAATCAATGCGGGTCAAATGGCTGATTACATCTTGTATGCAAGTAAAATACTTCATGAAACGTAACTAACTTTATAAGCATTTCACAGTGTTTACAAAATCTGAATTGTTTATTAAAAAATTACTAGAAAATACACGTACTGTACATCTATATAAGCTATACATGTATATGTCCAATAATATTATTTGATGGATACAGATTAAGTAAAATTATTCACATATAGTCTTATTCTTGGAGTTATATAAAGTTATAATACAGTGCCCGCTGCTTATAAGAATCTCGCATATAATTAAGGAACAACCGGTTTCAAGGATCCAGGTCCCAATTCATTTCCAAAGAACACAATACAAAACTTGTCGCTTATAATGATCAGAAGCGCCGGATAAAAGTATCAGCATTTGCCATAAAAGTATCAGCTTTTGCCTGTTGCGAAGTTTACAGTTCCTCTTTTTTTAAATCTGGTAGAACCCTATATTAGTACAAAATTATATAAGGCCTTAAAAATGTGCCTACCATGCATATATGGTCAAAATTTCCATATAAAACAATATAAAACATATAAAACACTCTGTCTACGATATCCTATTTCAAACAACAGAAACCAATGAGCCAAATAACAACAAAAATTTTGACCACGGATGAAATTGTGTGTA
>JAQGCC010006079.1:0-10678 GCA_034698905.1 Xestoiulus laeticollis
ATTGCACAAGCATGGGTTAGGAGAAAATCTAGCCAAAGGTTAACCCAGCAAGTAGGCAGGGTTAACCTCGGGTTAATTCTAGAATTTTTTTTGAATTTTGTTCTAGAACTTTGTTTTCTGCATGTTGGAACATGAGTTCTATAACCCTGCGTTGCTTTATCAATTGGGTTAATTAGTGCAACACAAACAGCTAACTTGGAGGATAACCCGGAGTTATATTTTAGCCCGAGGTTAGTAAACCCTAGATTTTAACCTCAGTTGGTGCAACCGGCCCTAGGTATGGATATCCCAATATAAATTTATTTTGATTATGATTTGCCGGAATGAAACTGAACTGCATATACAGTACATCTTAACCATGCATTTAAAGGCAAACTCCTTCTAAGATATAGCCAACTATTTTATGATTTATGACTATAATTTGCCAAACGATAACAAATTGCACTTGGAATTGGTGTAATTATTTCATCATTACACGGGCGATTAAAACTGCCACGTGGCCATAAACTAATAATGAAATTTCATGCCTGGGGAAAATTTTTTTTTCGCTGCAAGTTGTTAACGTAGGTTTATAATCTAATGTATTTATCAAAAAAATATATACTGTACATGTATGTTGCAATTTGAAATGGGTACATGCATGTATCTAAATAGCTTTTCTAAATGGTAAACATGCATTCACTAATACATGTACAAGTATATGCTAATGTATTTTATTTGACATTTACATGTATATGCCCTCATTTTGGGATTTCCCAATGGGTGAAATTTCATTGTTGCATGCTTTGGCATACGCTCTTCGCAGGTAAAATCGTGATTTTGTTCCAAGAATCCAGTACATAAGTCAAGTTTCGTATAGGGAATGCGCTATACGGAAGTAGTTTGTTCTATAAAATCGATCCATGCATACTGCGAGGGTGCGCTACTCCCAGGTAGTACACTATATGAAGGGCTCTTATTCGCAGGTTTCACTGTACACCAAAACCTGTAAAAAGCGTCCCTCTATATAGCGATGACCATGGGAGTAGCTTTAACTCCCAGTCGACCGGCATTCTGAATTTTATGGTGATCCATCCCCCCCACTGGATCCGCCACTGAATGGTGGAATGTATACAGTAATGTGGTTGAAGAAAATGGCCGAAAAGTCGTGGGAGGGAAAAGGGAATAAAGAACATGCCAAACATTTTCTGAGAATCCGCCTGACCCCTGGTCATTTCACTTTGTCACACGCCCGCAACATTTCATTGGCATTTTTGAACAGGTCCAAAGTACAGGTTGCACCCGTTCTAATTACAGCATCTCGCCGTGCTAATCATAAACATCTCGCCGTTCTAATTACAAGCATGTCCTCGTCATTTTGGCATTCCCAACCAGGAAACCCTATATAGCGTATAATTGCAATATGGTATGGCCTTTTCTGGACGCCCCCTTTTGGCGTTTTCGTCAGGAGGACCAATCCTCACAGCGACCCTCCCATGGCTAAACATTATCATTAGGCATTCCGTCCAGGTTATCATTACAGACGAAGGGGAAATTTCGGCCCACTACAACCTCATTTCACTTTGTAAAGAGTATATACATGTACTGTACGTTCCATTGCGAAATTCAAAAACGTGACACGTGACGCAGGGGTTAGCCCATTTGATTGGATGCTCCAATATCAATCCTGCATTTACGAGTGTCACAAATAACAGGTGTCCACTGTGTTGTGATCATGCAATTTCAAATTTATAACTTGTCATTTTAAGTTCTAATCTCCTACAGATAAACATATACTAGTTATAGGTGACCACCCTAAAATGGTCGAATCTGGTCATTGTATACTGGAAGTCACTATACAAAGAATTTTTATAAAGGAAAACATATGTATGCACTAAAACTAATTTATGAAAAGTGGTCACTATGCAGAGGTGGCATCCTGGTTTTCGTCTACTGTATATCTTATAGCAATCGTTGTCATATACAGTGTACGACTCTATAGGAAAGCAGCGCATAAGGAAAACTCCGCAAACTTAATCTAATCTAATCCAAATTGAATTGATAGCGTCAAAAATATATGTGCGGAGTTATCCTTGTGTGAAAATTTCCAATTTCACTTCCACTTGTATTTAGTATATACATGTGCATGGACGGTACATGTACATGCATGTATGGAGAATATCTCAAGATACTGTACGTGTACATGCATGTATATTTATGCACTAAAACCAATTTATGAAAACTGGTCGCTATATACATATACAGAGGTGGCCACTTTACCAGATTTTACTGTTACCTAATATACTGTACATGTACATGTAGCAATCGGTGTCATATGCGACTCTAGAAAAGCTGCGCATAAGGAAAACTCCGCAAACCTACATGTACATGTATTTCTACATGTACATGTGTATTTAGTATATACAGTGTATAAGGAGAATGCATGTATCTCAAGATACATATACAATTACATGTATACATTATCTAGGGTATACATGTACATGTATTTATTTTAAAAATATATTGTAAGACAGAATGTTGCGTCACACTGTGCAGCTCATTCTCCCCACATCACACAACGTCCCAACTTCAGTACCCCCTCCCCCTTTAAAAAGTGTGACGTAGAATTTGAACAGCCCCATAACAGAAAAGTGGTATTGTAAACAGGGTAACGAACAAATACATGTACAATGTATCTTGACAGTTCGGTTGACAATTTGCCAATCGCATTCTTATGACATTCCATAGGCATGCAAGATAACTAGCAACCTGTGAAACATTGTACACTATAAGTACCTGTACGATAAATACCTTCACCCAAAAAAGTTGTACTTCTGTTCGTTCCCGTTTATGTGTGTATACATGTACTAGTGCATCCGCATGCTGAACTTAAACCCTAGGCCTACATTACCAAAAACAAAGACGTAATCCAGCAGCATTTTTTTATTGCTATAAAAATATGCATATTAGTAGTTGAAATCTTATTTCATTGGGATTAACCTTATGCCGTCTGTTATCAAATTGTTATCTTGATAGGCAAATGTAAATACAATTCAAACCTCAACGCCAATGAAAACATCAAAACAATATGAGATTCTCAGCAATGATAGACGACTACCTGCTGCCTCTACATTGTATATTTCTGCATTTTTTATACCAAAATCAAGTTGCATCTTTTGCTCCTCACGAATCCGGCAAACATGTTTATCGCGATTCCATCAAAACTTGAATTTCATTTCACATTAATAATTAACCTTATTCAGGTTCCACGCCCCCTGGTATTCAATGTGCTATATGAAGGTTCAGCTAACATACATTGAAATTTCATTGTAGCATGCTTTGGCATACGCTCTTTGCAGGTAAAAACCGTGATTATGTCCAAAAAAAACCAGTGCGCATGTCGCGTTTCTCAGGGAATACGCTATATAGAGGTAGTTTGTTCTATAAAATCGACCCGTGCCGAATGCGAGGGTGCGCTGCTCCCGGGTAGTACGCTATATGGAGGGTTCTTAATTATTCGCAGGTTTCACTGTATTTTAATATAAACATTATACTCATGCACTTCCAATAGAAAGAAGGGGGTCTAACATTCCTACATGAACCGGGTGCTACATGAGGTTATCACCTCCTGACAGCACATGCACCCAGTAGGCAGGCCGAACAAGACGCGAGCACCCCTCCCGGGGTGCCCTCCCCCCATGCATATCGACGGTCTTGATGGCTTTATTGCGGCCACTCGGCCCCCATGCGGGAGCCAGGCGCTTAATGGCCGAGGGGGCACTTAACAGGTCCTAAAAATGTCACGGCATCGGTAACGAGCTAATCCTACAACAACGCTGGCGAATTAGCGCGGCCCCATTGTCCAGTGTCCAAGCAGCGCCTATTGGGTTCTTACCCCCGGCTAGCTCGACCCTCCTTGATAGTCCAAATATATAGGCCTGCTTGTAGGATGCCCGACATTCCCGATTAGGTGTCACGGTATCACGATTCGTCTGTATACACCAAAAGCTGTGACTAGTGCAAACCAAAAGCTGTGCTACTTGGAGAGATAGTGCTATATGTAGGCTCAGATAAATTGTACCATACACACCCTGCCGACAGTGAGTTATCGCTGCTTCCAGTGGATTCGCTATACAATTGCTCCTTATATGTGATTTGGCATCACGTGACTTTTTTACTGTCACTCTCTAACCGTTTGTTTCTATTTGATCATTAGGCACATTTAGCCACACGGTTGACAATTCAGTTTTGGTAATTGAACGACATATGCGCGTGTATGACGTCAAATCGTTAACGGTATGCCTCTATAGTGACAGTGTTAGCTCATGTTTTTAATTACCATATAAAATTAAGATGTTTTTACTTCTTACTATAATGGAGGGCTCCTAAATGAGCCAATAAGTCACACCAGTGCATTTTTAAATTTGACGTCATTTCTTTGCATAATCGTCTGCAATACGAATAAAGATCTTGTTTGAAATATTTTCTTGGCTAATACACATTTATAGAGAAGAAGACATAATTATTCAAAACCATTGACATAGCTTCGTGCGAAAATGGATGTTTACTATTGGTCCTTCTTCTTGTATGCGATTAGACGATGGAATAATCTTCCTAGTGATAACGTAAACTCATTTCAAATTCAATTTAACAATGATGATGGGTTAGTCGCTACTGACGTATGAGAATTGTCCGGAAAATGGGTACGGTAACCCTGGCATTTGTTTGCTGACTGTAGGGTACTGAGTTGAATTGGCAGGCTTCAATGGGAAGTTTGTGTTATTTATAATAAAGTTACCCAATTACATGTATGATTTAATTAGAAATAACACAAACCTCACCTTTACACAATTCTAGGCATATTCTAACCAAAACCTGCATGTGTTAATATCTGTGATCCAACGTTGGGTAGCTTTAACCCCCAACACTTATTACACTTAAATTCAACCCAATATTAACCCAATGTTGGTATGTCCATATATATAGCACTCAATATTGGGTTGAATTTTAACCCAACGTTTTCAATGTGTATGATAATGAAAGCAATATCCCTAAAATAGTATGCATGGAGACCCAGAATAGTATATATAAGCTTATTTGTAATTTGAACGTAAACATGCATAAAAGCTACATTTTTCAATGTTTATTCTTATATTTATAATGCAATGAAGGCATATACATGTATACATGTCGAGGTTAGTCGAATGGGAATTATTCAGGTCCAAAATCACGCATACAAAATCCATTAGCGTAAAAGCACGATAGAAAGACACGAATTTGGGGAAAGAAGCGTGACTCATTTGCACCTGGTAACAGAACTGCAATTCTTAACAACTATAATTAAACCCCACCTTAACAATAAAAACTCCATTTTTCATTAAAAAATTGACAGCTTCCTTTAATGAAGATTGTGCACTTAACAGCCTGACCAAAGCAAGCCCTATAGTTGAAATGATCATCAGAAAACATTAAAAATGTGATTTTTTTATATATATTTGCAGTGATGATGATTCCTTATAAGATGCGGGAATTATACCAAAAAAGAGCATCAGGTTTGCTCATTGGAAGCCTGTCTAAAACTGCACGAGCATCATTTCATATATGAACTTAAGATGAAGAATTAAAGAGCATGCAGAAGAAGATGATTTCTGGCGTTAACCGCGCGGTCAATCGATATAAAAATTCCTTGTTTGTTAGTTTAAACTAATTTGATTTTTTTGGATGAAACTCGAAAACTAGTTTATTTAAACTTCGATCATGACCTCAACCTTTCGATAAGATAGAACTAATAGGCCGGGGAGCGGGCCTATGTAGGAGTTAATAAAGGAAGATCCGGGGTGAGATAATTAAGAAATCCGGATTTTTAATGGCGCATTTCGTTGATTTATAATCCCAAATTTAAGGAGTCGATTTTTTCCCTTTTCCTCCTTATCAATTTCATGATGATAACATTTTTCCGTTCAAGCAAAAAAATGCAAGCTTTCGATAAATTCGGCTGATTCTTTTCCATTTCGTCATGCTTTTCCAGCAATTTTTTAAACAATCGTGAATAAATTTGAAATTTAGGAACGATCAAGTCGCCAGCCCTATAATTGATTCGTTTCACTTTCTTATTATTTGTATTTTTATTTGTCAACAAAGCATATATTTTATTGGAAACCGAAATATGTTTTCTGGAATTCTGTTATACTAAATTATTACAAGTTTCGGCTAAACAAACGGGAAGTTATTAAAAATTAAACTGACTGTTTGTCACTTGCTTTGTAGAATGATGATGGTCAAAATATGGACAGTTGCAATTCCTGCTTGCTTTTATATATAAAACAAAACACTTGAAACTTTTTCGCAAATTTGCTATCGTAATATACATGTTAACTATATATTGTGAACTACTGTATTAAAAGCTTATCTTCAATGCTACATGGCTATATCGTGATTAATCATGAATGCTTTGATTTATTTTAAAGCTGAAGATTTATAAAAAAAAAAAGTAATTGAAATGTGTTATTTATAGCGAATTCAGATAAACAAATTTTATTACATTATATATAAGCAACAAAATAGTATAATTATAAAATATATGCATGTAATTTTACATAAGCAATGCATTCTTAACAAGTTTAGCTTAATTATTTCAGAAATGTGTTGAGCAATACACATTGTATATGTTGCAAATACACGTATAAAAACACGAGTAAAATATATGTTAAAATATTTAATTACAGTATACGGATTTGCTCATGATAGTAACAGCAGCACATGCATCATGGTAATATAAATATGGTGAACATGTGAAAAAAGTCCTTTATGCTTATAATATATATATATTGAATAAAATCACTCAAATTTAACTATGGTGTATAAACTATGTTTTGTGTTATATATAGACATTTCATGAAGCACATTCTTATACATCTTTTCTGATGCAATTTTTTTTAAATAAATATTATATACCGCTTGTTTATTAAACATCGTTAATATATGTTTATGACGATAATCTAAAATTTGAATCCAAAATTTGAAAAATTTATATTTGTTTTAAGTTTTATTTTTCAAATTTTAGCTTTTCAACTTACATGTATAACTTATGTATAGGCTATGCCATTGTAATTAATATTTTAGATGTTTATATTGGCAATGCAAAAACGTGCACTTGTTTTTAGAAATTATATATTTAAAAGATAAAATTTATTGTACCTCATGCAGACATGTATAATGAAGCGCCTGCCATTGTAATTGTATATATTTTTTGAAATTATAGTCGCTTATATAAATGTCGCTTAAATTGTAATACAACGGTGGACAATTCGGGTTATTATTTCTAAAAAACAAATTAAATAAAGTATTTTGCATTGCTTGTATTTGCATGGATGCAGGGGTTCAGGACACTAATAAATCCGTTCATGAATGGAGGTCACTCATTAGGAAAGTGGTCGAATTTGCAATTATTTACTGAAATCAACCATGCATACTTGTATATTTATTTACTGAAATCCACCAGAAAATGTTACATTTTGTAAAAGTTATTTTGAATTAAAATTCTACAGAGGCTGATCAAATTTGCATACTTCTAAATTTAATTACTGAAATCAACCAGATAAACGTTATATTTTGTAACACAGTTCAATTATTTTTGAATTCAAATGCTACAGATGCATGCTGACACAGCATCGCACGTGCCCAGATAAAAGCTAAAATAGCTGGACAAGTCAAGAAAGTGTCGTTGTGGGTGGGTGGCTTACCTGAAGTTGCCATTGGCGTGAAGTAAGCAATAGATAGCCAATAAGACAGTAACTCCTATTCGGCCGAGCAGACGAGAGCACATCTTTGGGGCATCCTCATGTTGTCTTCGGCCGCACTAGCCCATGGCATTGGGATTTAAATCCGAGCTATCCCGTTCGCACGCCACCGCCGACCGCGTTCGTGTGGCATGCGCCCAGGTGCGCTCTCTTGCCCGTGCGGCAAACGCCAGCGCCACCAACCCTCACCTCACGCTCATTGGCTCACCTACATTGCGCTACCAGGTTGACAAAATTAGCGCATTCACCTTCCATTCAATAAAGTCCCGCATCAATGAACCATTTCCAAACGCTACTAGTTAATGGCAGGCGGGAAGAGTATTCATATATAGCGGTTAGGATTTTAGAATTGATCGAACAATTTGTGATAGCCTATATATATTGTACATCAGGATGTTCACCAAGATGACGAGCATGTGGTAGTATGGCGACATTGCAGCATACGGCTGTTGCACGAGACGAGAATAATATACAAATTACATGTATTATGATCGTCTCGTGCTTATATGCCACAAAGTTGCCATAATACCACATACAATGTACTTACCATATCTTGATGGGCATCCTGCCTTATACAGTATATGTGCCAGAAAATCCGACATAATTATGAAATATCTCATGCGGGCTCATATAGTGAAAAATTAACAGGCGATCAACACACACACAAACGTTGGGTTAGAATAATAATAATAATAATAATAACTTTATTCCATAATGGTCAATCAACCCAATGTTGAGTGCTATATGGGCATACCAACATCGGGTTAACTTTGGGTTCAAATTAAGTATAACAAACAAATATTACCCAACGTTGAGTAACCTGTGACCCAACGTTGGGTGTCTTTTAACCCAACATTTGGTTGTTACACTTCAATTCAACCCAATGTTAACCCAATGTTGGTATGTCAATATAGCACTCAATATAGGGTTGATTTTAACCCAACTTTTTTGTGTGTGTATATTGAAATTATGCAATATGCTAACGAGACCCCGGTATCAAAGGGATTTTAATTTATAGGATGAGTCCATTAATAGGATTCCATGTGTATTATGAGATCCTATAATGTTTAAATATACAACAAGATTTATAATATTCAATTTGGATATACATGTATCAATGACATATGTTCCATATAAGCAATAGGGTGTACAATTGTATAGGCTAAACATAAATATTTTACTAGGAATGGAAGGGTTAGGGTGTGGAAGAGAATAAATTCAGTGTAGCTATGCTGATTAGGATTTGAGAAATATGAACAGAATCGTTATACATGTACATGTATTTTGTTATTAGAGGGATTGAGCACGCCTCCCTTAATGCCCCATCAACTGATTTACCTTATAATGAGAACGCATTGGAAAAACATACAGTGCTGTCAAAAATGTGGTTAGCATTAAAGGGAGCATTAAGATATTCGTGCTCAATCCCTCTAATATTTACGAATGGAAACGTTTTAATAACACGTGATCAAATAAATACAAATTGGGCACGACTAAATGGTAATATGAAATCTTGTAAATCTGGGTGCTAATTAACTGAAATGTACATTTTACATGTAATACTTGTGACCAGTAAGTGTAATTCGAATGGCCAGCAGTAACTGAGCAGTCTGGATTTACGTAATGTACATGTATATACTGTGAATTGTACAGTATAGGGCCTATGCAGACTATCCTTTTCGAGGGAGATGGTGTAAAATAACGTTAAGTTTAGAAAAAAATTGCTTACGACCATGCAGTCATTCACTGTTAATAGCTTTAAGGGCCAGTCTCAACAACCGGTTTAATTGGTCATTAAATTTAAGTCACATAAGTAATGTTAAACGAATGTGCCTAATTGACAACAACGTTAAGAAACATTAAATAAGGTTAGTGAAACCAGCCATAAACAACGTTTTTAAAGAAACTAATAAAATCAATTGTAATTAGTTGACCTATTTTTATACCCAAAATATACACACAATATAAAAATAATAATACCAACAAACTCTTGGAAAATAGTTCAAAAAATGTAACAAAATGTCGTGTTTTTTTGTAACTTTGTATATGAGCTCAAACGGCCCCACACGTGAGTAGGCGGTACCGAATAAGGGCTCAGACCTTAGTCTCGTACCCAACATGCACCGGAACATGACTCAGCATAAACCCAACACCTTTAGCAATCAACGTTGGCCCCGCCTCCTTGACCCCTCCAAAATTATTATATTTCTACATAGTTTGACAGTGAAGAATGAATTTTGTTGCAATTTTGATAATCACGTCAGGGTTATATAGAAAATCGTTTCAGCTTATTGTTACATTCACTTATTTTTCAAAGTATAAGTTTTAGAACTCTAGAAAATAAATATGTAGATCTGGAAATTTCTCAAAATTTGAAAATATGGAGAGTATCATTGGAAAAATTCGCTCAAACCCCTCCCCCATTTTTGGTTAACACATTTTTGTTTTTTGTTTTTCACATCATCAGTATACCTGAGAAAAAGCACGGGTTCGAAACCCCCAAAATCTGGCAGATTTACGCATCGTTTTTCCCTTTCTTTGGCCACCCCCTCCACACGCTAATTGCCCAGGTTTCACGATTCCGTCGCGTCGGTGGGGATTTTCCCCTTGCCACCCCGAGGGGGCGCGGGATCGAGCGCCACCAGGTGCGATGGCGCTCCAGCTCTCGGCTTATCGTGGCCCCGATGGTATCACTAAATTGATTTTTCGACGTCTTACTCGCATATATCATCTTACAAATGAGCTAAGTGAAGTGGAAAAGATAATCGTGGGTGGCTCAAATACTGCAAAATGCCTACAAAAAATGCAGGTTGAAAAGCCACAGACCAATTTCGCGCTTCGTTAAGGACAGCTTTTTTAAACAAATATTCTTAAGACATCTTCGTTATTGCAATTTACAC
>JAQGCC010006080.1:0-10674 GCA_034698905.1 Xestoiulus laeticollis
TCATTTAAAATAATTTGTGTCATGTTTTGTGAATATTTTTAGTTTTGGCCAGCTTTTTTGCAATCTGGCCCACTGTGTAATGCAGTAAATGCGACAGATAGAGCATTAGGTGCATTGTCAATGTAGAAGTTGCAAAAGAGATGGCACACCCGCTTTAAACAATAGAGAGGTGGTCACTATATATATACAGAAAATTTTCGAAAGGAAAATATAAGCACTAAAACCAATTTATAAAAAGAGCCCTCCTTATGGCTGTTGAATCTTCTAAAAATTCTGGATCCGCAACTGCCATCTAACTATAAGAGTATTTAATAAGGCCCTAAATTTTAGTCAGCACTGTTAAGGTAGCTTATTTAGACATTATGGAATCACGTAAGGTGAAGTATTTCTAAAGTACATCATAAAGAAGGTGGTTGTTGATGTTATTATAGGCCACTATAACAGAAATGAAAGATGAAAGCGTCAAAGCATGTTGTTATAGCGATGAAATGAAGCTAATCCGCACCTGGAGAGTAGTTGGCATATTATATCCGACCTTAAATTAATTTGTAGTGTTTGGTTAGTCTCTTAATTTTGTGGTTGGAAGGTAACGGAGGTTATAAATCTTACAATGGATGACAGGAAGGCAAGAACTACATCAGTGAGAACCTAAAGGCAATATTTGTCCATGCAAATGCCTCACTTAATTGGATCATCATAACAAAGTGCAATAAATGGTTCTGCAAGAACTTATAGGTAAGAAATCTTGAAGAATTTTTCATGCAGTACGGTGGGACAGGAAACGAATGAGTTATTATGGACAACATTGTAAAACTGCTTACCAAATAAGTACCACTCGAACGAATAAATAAAACTATATCATTGATTGATTTTTCGTGCATGCATGCAGGGCGTGAAATATCGCTTCCTGGACCATGGGGTTATCTCTTCAGGTTTGTTAGAAATCCCAGTAAGCACAACGTGGTCAGATAAAAATGGACAGGCTGTTGCGGCATGCACACTTTGTTAAACGAACAAAAAGACTCCAGGGAATCGCCTCTATACGAAAGGCATATAATAATTAATGAGCATTGCTGCAATGATTATTCCCTAAACAAATGACATGAAACGCCTTCGTGATTAATGTTGCAAGGCTAGTTGATGCGATAGCAAAGAAGCACAGACTTCTGAAAGTAAATATTTGAGATAACATCCAAAGAATGAACGATCAAAATCCACCCAATCATATTGAATCATGACTCTTAGCTCAGCAACACTCATGGCTCATTAACTAATCTTTTCAAGATTTCCAGATCACGTTCAGTGGCTTAACTGGAGAATGCATGGCATGCAGGTGCGTTTTGCCCTGCATCCAAGGGTGTTATTTTGTTGAGGTGATGGTGCCATCTTTATGGCTAAAACAATAAAGTTTAACAATAGTATGCAGTTATAACGAGTAACCATTTTGAGATCCATTATAAGAATTTAGCCAACATTGCATATAATATATAGTTTTCCACTGAGCCTGATTGATTCATTTTATCACATTTTATGCACATTTTTACACAATAATATAAGCCTACATGTAGAATGACATGCAGTAAGCACATTTAAGTAAACATAGTCACTAAGGGTAAGGACAGCGTGGGGCATGGAATACCTTGAGGCATCATGGCATTATCTTAAATGCAGCGTTCCGATTGGTTTCCCGATGGCGGGATTTTCCAATTTCCCCAATCGGAATGCTGCATTCAGATCATGCCGTGCTGCATGCTATTTCATGCCCCAAATTTTTTTTACCCTAACGTTCGATTATAAGCACACTTTGGAATTTATACCAATGAGGAATAACCCACCATAGGCCTTTTATCTTAGAAAGCATTACCGTCAAAGCTTTTTGCATTCTTTTGGGAAATCTTATTGTTGAATAAGCCCAAAATCTAATGCACGTTGAAATTTATTGGAAAAAAATTGAGAAGCGTTAAAAGCATTTTGTTTTTTGGGTAGTTTTTTTTTTAAATATCTGTACAAATACATGCAAAGTAAACAAATGTACGAGCGTATTTCCTTACAGTGTGAGGTTCAAGGCGGTGAGTAGGGATTTTTTGTTTTATATACAGTACTATAAACTTACATGTATGTACATGTATAGTGAAAAGAACAGATAACACTTCTCTGCAGCACAATATAAATAATGATGAACCTATAGATTTTTTTCAGAGTCGATAACATGAATCAGACATGAATGATAAGGAACAATCTTAGTTTGTGCTTTTATCAAAGACTTCAAGGGTACACATCGTTGTTAATAAACCTATACATTATGTATCGCTACAATTATGGGCAGACTGAATACATGATGCATTCTTATTTTGTAACAAGAAAGAAGTATTTCCAAACAGTCGACAATAAATTGTCTTCACGAAGATCATAGTTGACAAACAGTTTATTCCCTCGAACAAAGATTGACTACAACGGTCAAAATTATTTTTATTGTTATTTCGCCCATTCGTTTCTGTTGTTGACAATAAGATCGTAAATTTTTTTTATTGTTTTGAACAGTTTTAATTTATTGTCATACAATTCAGCTAATACAAATCTATATAGAATGACAGAAACAAAAAGACCAATATAATTTCTTTATGGTTTTCGATAGAATCTTTGACCAGGGTATTCTATTAATTATACGTGTAATTCTCATAATAGAATTTCAAAGCACAATTTTAAAATTATTGGTAGCAATGCATGCATATCATGAAGTATTATTTTACCTTATTATACTTTTTAAACATTAAAACAAAAAAATTAGTTAGAAATTATATAGCCACTCCCGTCATTCATACGTATTAGGCCGTACTACATAAATTAATGGTAAAGCATCAACCAAACGTTCTACAAATTTCAGCTTGAAAACATATTTACACCACGCTCACTTTCACAAGAGATCCTTAGGAGCTGGCTCTTTCACACGACTCAATTTGGTGTAATTGGAAAAGCTGGTTCAGAAAATAGTATGGTCATAATTAAAACTGGTGTAAAAACCTTATATAAACAATTAAATTGAAGAAATGAGACTATCCCTATAACGGAAAATATTGAAGGAATATTATGACAGCAATTTAATAAAAATATGGGTTGAGGTATTCATTGTGTTTGCAATGTAGACATTTGGGGGCATCTTTGCTATAGAACAAAAGACAAGCAACCTTTCTCTCGAAATTGGATCTAAATATAGTATTGCATTTTTTCATTGATCTTTTTTATTATTTTATTATAAGCACACATGGCATGACCGCGTAGTATGATGCAGTACAAGTGTAAAATAAATTTGTAAAAATCACAACAGCAAAAATTTTCATCATGCATGAGATAGAGCTACATGTACATGTATTTACTGTAAGAGTGAATGAAATTTAAGTTGCGTGCGCGCAACACGTTCGATATAATTCAGTCCCTAAAATTTATGTTCTGGAAACTTTTAATTGGGAGTACACACATCTTAAAATCCGATAACGCCATAAATGATTCGTCAGTAGATTCATAAAAAATGCAACATAAAACAAGAGGTCTTCTTAAAATAAAAAAAAAACATGGACTTAAAATTCTATAGCTACGCTGTATGGTCATCTATTCTAAATATTGTTTTAGACCAAACAAAAATCGGACCCTTTTCCGGCCCTTATGTTTGGACTTGGCTGAAATTTAGAAGCTGAATGCCTTCAGTCATATCGTAACAACGGTTCGTACATGTACATCACGTGTTCAGTGGATGCCTTCAGTCATATCGTAACAGCTGTCAAAAAACAGAAATTCTACGAATTTTTATTGTTATTTGGCCCATTGATTTCTATTGTTTGCAATAGGATCATAGAAAAATTCTAGCCAACAGCTAATAGATTCTACATGCTATAGGCCTACTATATGCTCTAACCAATACAATCTATAGATAATCCGGTCAATACAATAAAATCAATAGAATTTCCCTGTTGTTCTAGGGATATTAGACCAAGGCCTAGAACCCATCCTAATTAATCTTTTTTTTGAATTAGAGGAAAAATGACAAGTTTTATTTCGTATTAAAATCCATTCACAATGTCCTGAAAATAATTTCTAAAAATAATTAATAGAATTATACGGGTATAGGTCCATGAGGGTCTCGTTGATATGTATACATGTATTTCCAATATTTAAAACTAAATTTTGGTATTTCTGCGGTAGAACCACGAGCTAATACCACGAAATTTAGACATTGTCTTATAATGCATAAGACTTGTAAAAAATAGCAGGCCTTTTACATGTATTATAGGTATTTGAAGTGAATGAATTCGCCATTGGCATACGAAAAGAGGAAGGAATGCAGCAGGGAATTCAATTCCTCTAACTCGGTGTTTTTCCAACAGTGTGTGCTATATACAGCACATTATAGAAGCCTATACACCGCCAAGGGTCGTCAAATGCGCCGCTAACGTCTAAGAGATGGTCTAAAAGAATTTATGAAAAAATATATATTTCCTTCTTTATTATCCTATGTTCATAACCCTTATTTTTCGTTTTACTCTTTTTTACTCGTATTCAACAGATGCTACCATTTTTTACAAAATTTCGGTTCTACATTTTTTCAATTTTCATGGCATTCTGATATGCCAAAATGAGGTTTTATACGTTTGTAAAGCAATGAAGATTACTCTTTATATCACTGGAATGATGGTTGATTGATCTATCAGTTTGGTCTGGGAATCCTGTACATGTAGGCCTATATTGATTGAGGAAATCTCATTTTGTACAAGAAATTGGTTCTATACCAATACAGTATTTTCCAATTTTATGTACATCATGTCGATGGAATAGGGCTAATTGATTGTTCTACCATGCAGTTTAATACACCAAAACCTGTAAATAGCGTCCCTCTATCCCTCTATATAGCGCACTACCTGGAAGTAGCGAGCCATCACAGTAGGCACGAATGTGTATGGTCATCAATTTAATGTATAGCTGAATCTGCAAATATCAAAAAAATCCCTCCAAATATCCCAACTTTTGGTTTAGTCCCAATGATTTGCGCTATTCACAGGTTTTGGAGTACCTTAAATTTCAATTCTTTTCAACCTGTGTGCCGCGATAAATTTATTCCTAGTTTAGTGTGCTGTTAGCTGCCATTATGCTAGATGTGTGGAATTGTCCTTTGCGTAACATTCCTATAGTAATCCTTAGGGTAAGGACAGCGTGGGGACATGAAATAGCATGAGGCATGATCTGAATGTAGCATTCCGATTGGGCAATCTAAAAATCCCGCCATCGGAAACCAATCGAAACGCTGCATTTAAGATAATGCTTTTCATCATGTTATGTCAATTAACAGCGTGGAGCATAGCATGGATGCATGTAATGATCTGAAATGCAGCGTTCGATTGGTTTCCCGATGGCGGGAATTTTAGATTGCCCAATCGGATTGCTGCATTTCATATCATGCCTCATGCTATTTCATGTCCCCACGCTGTCCTTACCCTAAGGATTACTATAGGAATGTTACGCAAAGGACAATTCCACACATCTAGCATAATGGCAGCTAACAGCACACTAAACTAGGAATAAATTTATCGCGGCACACAGGTTGAAAAGAATTGAAATTTAAGGTACTCCAAAACCTGTGAATAGCGCAAATCATTGGGACTAAACCAAAAGTTGGGATATTTGGAGGGATTTTTTTGATATTTGCAGATTCAGCTATACATTAAATTGATGACCATACACATTCGTGCCTACTGTGATGGCTCGCTACTTCCAGGTAGTGCGCTATATAGAGGGATAGAGGGACGCTATTTACAGGTTTTGGTGTATTAAACTGCATGGTAGAACAATCAATTAGCCCTATTCCATCGACATGATGTACATAAAATTGGAAAATACTGTATTGGTATAGAACCAATTTCTTGTACAAAATGAGATTTCCTCAATCAATATAGGCCTACATGTACAGGATTCCCAGACCAAACTGATAGATCAATCAACCATCATTCCAGTGATATAAAGAGTAATCTTCATTGCTTTACAAACGTATAAAACCTCATTTTGGCATATCAGAATGCCATGAAAATTGAAAAAATGTAGAACCGAAATTTTGTAAAAAATGGTAGCATCTGTTGAATACGAGTAAAAAAGAGTAAAACGAAAAATAAGGGTTATGAACATAGGATAATAAAGAAGGAAATATATATTTTTTCATAAATTCTTTTAGACCATCTCTTAGACGTTAGCGGCGCATTTGACGACCCTTGGCGGTGTATAGGCTTCTATAATGTGCTGTATATAGCACACACTGTTGGAAAAACACCGAGTTAGAGGAATTGAATTCCCTGCTGCATTCCTTCCTCTTTTCGTATGCCAATGGCGAATTCATTCACTTCAAATACCTATAATACATGTAAAAGGCCTGCTATTTTTTACAAGTCTTATGCATTATAAGACAATGTCTAAATTTCGTGGTATTAGCTCGTGGTTCTACCGCAGAAATACCAAAATTTAGTTTTAAATATTGGAAATACATGTATACATATCAACGAGACCCTCATGGACCTATACCCGTATAATTCTATTAATTATTTTTAGAAATTATTTTCAGGACATTGTGAATGGATTTTAATACGAAATAAAACTTGTCATTTTTCCTCTAATTCAAAAAAAAGATTAATTAGGATGGGTTCTAGGCCTTGGTCTAATATCCCTAGAACAACAGGGAAATTCTATTGATTTTATTGTATTGACCGGATTATCTATAGATTGTATTGGTTAGAGCATATAGTAGGCCTATAGCATGTAGAATCTATTAGCTGTTGGCTAGAATTTTTCTATGATCCTATTGCAAACAATAGAAATCAATGGGCCAAATAACAATAAAAATTCGTAGAATTTCTGTTTTTTGACAGCTGTTACGATATGACTGAAGGCATCCACTGAACACGTGATGTACATGTACGAACCGTTGTTACGATATGACTGAAGGCATTCAGCTTCTAAATTTCAGCCAAGTCCAAACATAAGGGCCGGAAAAGGGTCCGATTTTTGTTTGGTCTAAAACAATATTTAGAATAGATGACCATACAGCGTAGCTATAGAATTTTAAGTCCATGTTTTTTTTTTATTTTAAGAAGACCTCTTGTTTTATGTTGCATTTTTTATGAATCTACTGACGAATCATTTATGGCGTTATCGGATTTTAAGATGTGTGTACTCCCAATTAAAAGTTTCCAGAACATAAATTTTAGGGACTGAATTATATCGAACGTGTTGCGCGCACGCAACTTAAATTTCATTCACTCTTACAGTAAATACATGTACATGTAGCTCTATCTCATGCATGATGAAAATTTTTGCTGTTGTGATTTTTACAAATTTATTTTACACTTGTACTGCATCATACTACGCGGTCATGCCATGTGTGCTTATAATAAAATAATAAAAAAGATCAATGAAAAAATGCAATACTATATTTAGATCCAATTTCGAGAGAAAGGTTGCTTGTCTTTTGTTCTATAGCAAAGATGCCCCCAAATGTCTACATTGCAAACACAATGAATACCTCAACCCATATTTTTATTAAATTGCTGTCATAATATTCCTTCAATATTTTCCGTTATAGGGATAGTCTCATTTCTTCAATTTAATTGTTTATATAAGGTTTTTACACCAGTTTTAATTATGACCATACTATTTTCTGAACCAGCTTTTCCAATTACACCAAATTGAGTCGTGTGAAAGAGCCAGCTCCTAAGGATCTCTTGTGAAAGTGAGCGTGGTGTAAATATGTTTTCAAGCTGAAATTTGTAGAACGTTTGGTTGATGCTTTACCATTAATTTATGTAGTACGGCCTAATACGTATGAATGACGGGAGTGGCTATATAATTTCTAACTAATTTTTTTGTTTTAATGTTTAAAAAGTATAATAAGGTAAAATAATACTTCATGATATGCATGCATTGCTACCAATAATTTTAAAATTGTGCTTTGAAATTCTATTATGAGAATTACACGTATAATTAATAGAATACCCTGGTCAAAGATTCTATCGAAAACCATAAAGAAATTATATTGGTCTTTTTGTTTCTGTCATTCTATATAGATTTGTATTAGCTGAATTGTATGACAATAAATTAAAACTGTTCAAAACAATAAAAAAAATTTACGATCTTATTGTCAACAACAGAAACGAATGGGCGAAATAACAATAAAAATAATTTTGACCGTTGTAGTCAATCTTTGTTCGAGGGAATAAACTGTTTGTCAACTATGATCTTCGTGAAGACAATTTATTGTCGACTGTTTGGAAATACTTCTTTCTTGTTACAAAATAAGAATGCATCATGTATTCAGTCTGCCCATAATTGTAGCGATACATAATGTATAGGTTTATTAACAACGATGTGTACCCTTGAAGTCTTTGATAAAAGCACAAACTAAGATTGTTCCTTATCATTCATGTCTGATTCATGTTATCGACTCTGAAAAAAATCTATAGGTTCATCATTATTTATATTGTGCTGCAGAGAAGTGTTATCTGTTCTTTTCACTATACATGTACATACATGTAAGTTTATAGTACTGTATATAAAACAAAAAATCCCTACTCACCGCCTTGAACCTCACACTGTAAGGAAATACGCTCGTACATTTGTTTACTTTGCATGTATTTGTACAGATATTTAAAAAAAAAACTACCCAAAAAACAAAATGCTTTTAACGCTTCTCAATTTTTTTCCAATAAATTTCAACGTGCATTAGATTTTGGGCTTATTCAACAATAAGATTTCCCAAAAGAATGCAAAAAGCTTTGACGGTAATGCTTTCTAAGATAAAAGGCCTATGGTGGGTTATTCCTCATTGGTATAAATTCCAAAGTGTGCTTATAATCGAACGTTAGGGTAAAAAAAATTTGGGGCATGAAATAGCATGCAGCACGGCATGATCTGAATGCAGCATTCCGATTGGGGAAATTGGAAAATCCCGCCATCGGGAAACCAATCGGAACGCTGCATTTAAGATAATGCCATGATGCCTCAAGGTATTCCATGCCCCACGCTGTCCTTACCCTTAGTGACTATGTTTACTTAAATGTGCTTACTGCATGTCATTCTACATGTAGGCTTATATTATTGTGTAAAAATGTGCATAAAATGTGATAAAATGAATCAATCAGGCTCAGTGGAAAACTATATATTATATGCAATGTTGGCTAAATTCTTATAATGGATCTCAAAATGGTTACTCGTTATAACTGCATACTATTGTTAAACTTTATTGTTTTAGCCATAAAGATGGCACCATCACCTCAACAAAATAACACCCTTGGATGCAGGGCAAAACGCACCTGCATGCCATGCATTCTCCAGTTAAGCCACTGAACGTGATCTGGAAATCTTGAAAAGATTAGTTAATGAGCCATGAGTGTTGCTGAGCTAAGAGTCATGATTCAATATGATTGGGTGGATTTTGATCGTTCATTCTTTGGATGTTATCTCAAATATTTACTTTCAGAAGTCTGTGCTTCTTTGCTATCGCATCAACTAGCCTTGCAACATTAATCACGAAGGCGTTTCATGTCATTTGTTTAGGGAATAATCATTGCAGCAATGCTCATTAATTATTATATGCCTTTCGTATAGAGGCGATTCCCTGGAGTCTTTTTGTTCGTTTAACAAAGTGTGCATGCCGCAACAGCCTGTCCATTTTTATCTGACCACGTTGTGCTTACTGGGATTTCTAACAAACCTGAAGAGATAACCCCATGGTCCAGGAAGCGATATTTCACGCCCTGCATGCATGCACGAAAAATCAATCAATGATATAGTTTTATTTATTCGTTCGAGTGGTACTTATTTGGTAAGCAGTTTTACAATGTTGTCCATAATAACTCATTCGTTTCCTGTCCCACCGTACTGCATGAAAAATTCTTCAAGATTTCTTACCTATAAGTTCTTGCAGAACCATTTATTGCACTTTGTTATGATGATCCAATTAAGTGAGGCATTTGCATGGACAAATATTGCCTTTAGGTTCTCACTGATGTAGTTCTTGCCTTCCTGTCATCCATTGTAAGATTTATAACCTCCGTTACCTTCCAACCACAAAATTAAGAGACTAACCAAACACTACAAATTAATTTAAGGTCGGATATAATATGCCAACTACTCTCCAGGTGCGGATTAGCTTCATTTCATCGCTATAACAACATGCTTTGACGCTTTCATCTTTCATTTCTGTTATAGTGGCCTATAATAACATCAACAACCACCTTCTTTATGATGTACTTTAGAAATACTTCACCTTACGTGATTCCATAATGTCTAAATAAGCTACCTTAACAGTGCTGACTAAAATTTAGGGCCTTATTAAATACTCTTATAGTTAGATGGCAGTTGCGGATCCAGAATTTTTAGAAGATTCAACAGCCATAAGGAGGGCTCTTTTTATAAATTGGTTTTAGTGCTTATATTTTCCTTTCGAAAATTTTCTGTATATATATAGTGACCACCTCTCTATTGTTTAAAGCGGGTGTGCCATCTCTTTTGCAACTTCTACATTGACAATGCACCTAATGCTCTATCTGTCGCATTTACTGCATTACACAGTGGGCCAGATTGCAAAAAAGCTGGCCAAAACTAAAAATATTCACAAAACATGACACAAATTATTTTAAATGA
>JAQGCC010006081.1:0-10673 GCA_034698905.1 Xestoiulus laeticollis
GCTTTTTCTGAAAAGTTGCAATAATTGAGTTCTTAAACGAGGATTTTTTTACATATTACCGGTACCGTGATACATGTATGAAATAACAAAGGTAATACCACAAACACAGTATACTGTATGTATTCTATCTAATAAACTTGATAAATTGAGTATTTTTTTGCAAATAAATTAAAATTTTCCCTATGCATCCTGTAGTAACACTTATCTAAATGAAATAGTATGCCCAACTTGTACATTGAATACATGTATTGTGCAATGTTTTTACCTTTTCAAATGATAAAATTTCACTTTATCATCCACTTTATCAATCTCTAAAAGATCCAATTTCGATTACAATTTTGCTTTTCGATGGCATTTTGCTTGTTGGAGGGTTCGGCAGACTATTAACGACTCCTTTGTTGTATTCCGAATGAAACTTCAGATTCTTTTTTTTTTTTTAAAGTTTGTTCCCTTGACTCTCTAATTTTTAAACTTCAATGTGATTCCCACCGTACGTCTTACGACTTAGCCCCTGGCAAGACTAGGCTGTTTCCGCGCGGTTGGCTAGACTTAAACATGCAGGGCTTTGCATTAGAATATAGGATTTCCCCACGTCGAGATATGAAATAATTACATTATAATTAAAAGCCCTGTTTGAGGCTAGCCAACCGCGCGGAAACAGCTTAGTCTTGTCCCGGGCTTATATTGAAACCAATAAGATCAATATAATTTTTGTTGTTAAATCTCTATAAAATTTGAGACTCGCTAGTTGGATGTCGTAACACTGTTGTTTGTGAATTGAACGCCACTTACTTAAACCTACTTGATGTTTATCTTCCCAGAAACGAACGGGAATCGATCGTTCTAATTATTGGTCATTAAAATTGAATGGCGTGCGAGTGACGTCATCGATCTATAATGGCATTCGTTCGACTATCGAAAACACAAAAGCCAGCTATAATAGTTGTGAGAAAAGCTCGTTAGGGGTGCTGCTGGCGAGTGGCCTTAGACCAAGATGGTGAGCATGTGGTGATATGGCAACTTTGCACGCATGCCATGTTCACGAGACGAGCACATGCAAATTTGTAGGATGTGCCATATAATTCAAAGTCGCCATATCACCACATGCTCATCATCTTGGTGACACCGGCCCTGCCTTAGATGGCGCTGTTGATGGCCCAAAAACACACACTGTAACACAAAAATGTCACTCACTGCGCACAAACAAAATGTTTTGTTTGGGGCGGGTATAGAAAAGGCGCCGAAAAGCATTTACTGGCGTTTGTGCCAAACGAAGACTAGAATAAAATGCAAATTTTTAAATAAATAGAAATATCCCGACAAGTGCGATTTACATGCACACGGGTCACCACATGGTTTATCTTGCAATTTTTTTATAAAAATTCTAGCATGCATTTTCAAATTCTATTTAAGCATAATTTGGAAGAAAAAGTTCCAATTTCTTCAAAAAATGTTTAGCTCCAATGTGACCGCCCCAAACAAAGTGTGAGTGTTTGGGGAGGCTTGTTTGTAGCAGTGTGGTGGGCATGATGCTCACCGAGATGGCGAGCATGTGGTGATATGGCACGCTTGCGCGAGATGATCCTATTAATTTGCATGTACTCGCCTCGTGCAGTAGCCATAACACCACATGCTCACCATCTTGGTGGGCACCCTGCTTAAAAATGCTACACACAAGGAAAACTCAACAAAAAAAGGAAAGTCGCCATAACACCACATGCTCACCATTTGGATGGGCATAAGCTTGTCTAAGGCAGGGTGCCCAACAAAATGGTGAGCATGTGGTTTTATGGCAACATTATACAGCGTATGCCACGTGCACGAGGCTATACAAATTAATAGGATGCCTCGTGCAACGTGTCACATGCCACATAGTCGCCTTACCACCAGATGCAGACTGCAGCTGGATTTTAGATTTAATGTCAGTTAATTTGCGCACATGATTTGATTTTTTTGTTGAAATTTTACTTTCACATTATTTAAAACGCTATTGATAAAACTTGCGGTTCCCGGATTTTAACTAATCGTTATTGCTCTTGATAGCTAACCGATAATAGGTGTAAACAATCATGCTTGACTACAAGTACCATTTAATATGCGTTCAATAAAAAAAAAAAAAACTTTAAAAATTAATTAATTCTCGTAAAGACAAGATTTAAAAGCTGATAAAATATAACTTGGCACAATAGTCGTTTAATTTTTTTTAAAAAAAGTTATATATTCATTATACTCACACGTTGCTGGCCTGCTGGAAATGGCAGCGGCTTCCCTTAGTAGCATTCCTCGCTAAAGTCGCACCCCTCTAAAGTGGACACTTGACCTCTCGACCTGGGTCTTGTGGTTGAATTTCGTAAACCCCCATTAAACAAGTAGCGGTTTTTGTCTTTGTTTTAGCTGCGATTTTCACTCTTATCTCTCATGTCGACCTTTGACCCATGAACCCTGGGCATGGTGCCTGTATCACCTCCCTCGACGGCATCGCCGTGCGTTTGCTCCGTCTGCAGATCGTGTTTTGAGACGTTGGTTTTGGCATAAATTTCATCTTTCATCTCGCAAGCGCCATCCGGTGGCTTCCGCCGGAAGCTGCGATCTAGGAAGCTCTATAAGGCGGGGTGCCTACCAAGATGGTGTGCACGTGGCGATATGGCGACTTTGAGGCGTATGGCATGTGTACGAGGCGATCCATGGGATCACAATAGTTTCAAAATGGTCATTTCATTACATCTAGTTGTAGCGTCTAGTCTAGTTCATGTAGTTGATTTTCTTTGAATTTCCAGGTTCAGTTAAATCTGTGAAGTGACCACTTCAAAATTTGCATAGTTGGTTAGTGTATACTGGTGATCTTTTGGCCTGGGAAGCAACGCATGCATTTGACGATATTGACAGCACTCGTTGTTTTTTTTCTGCCAATGCGCATGCGTGGAGACGACGTTAATGGGTTTGTGGTTGAGGGGACACGACAATTTCATTCGTTTAACGTGGTACAACAACGTCTTTGAGGAAGCATAACGACTTTTACGGCGCATAACTTATTGATGCGCATGCGTAATAGAGTGTTTATCGTTCTCGTTAAGGTTAAAGAATACCAAGGGCAATCCCTCTATAGTCAACGCTGGACCAGTGTTTGATTCAACACACTCATAAAAGGGATTGAGCAGGTTTCCTTTAAACCTTGACGACATTGGCAGCACTGTTTTTTTTTTTGCCAATGCGCATGCGTGGAGATGACGTTAATGGGTTTGTGGTTGAGGGGACACGACAATTTCATTAGTTTAACGTGATACCACAACGTCTTTGAGGAGCATAACGACTTTTACGGCGCATACGTAAGTGTTTATCGTTCTCGTTAAGATTAAAGGAAACCAAGCGCAATCCCTCTATAGCTTGATTCGGGTATACACACTGCAATACTGTAATTTTAGCAACTGCACTGCTGTGGCTTTCGGCTGCATTATTGCAGTCCATTTTTACAAAACAACTGTTATTGGTCTGCATTGCTGATTTTTTTTTTTTATGCCACAATAAAAGTTTTCAAAATGGCGCCGAGGGTGCGCCAATGTCAAGAGCAGACCCCACCGAAGGGCTTTTGGAGTCTCCCCCTCGCATCCCCGAATATCGATTTGCAACCTGTGAACGGGAGCCAATCGAGTCGGGTGTCAATTTGGGAATTTCACGAATGAAAATGCAAATTGAACGTTTGCCTCGATGGAAAGAGTTACTTTCACCCATCTCCCCCAAACCTCCATTTTCTACTCCCAGGGGAATGTGGGGAGAAAACTCTGAATATCTCTATTACGTAACGGGGCTTTGAGGACCAGAGAGTGTTTTATTATTTGTCGCATTTCAAGCACGAAATTAAGAGAAATCCTCGCGATAACTGGGCCCTTTTTGTGTATCATGCTGCTAGCGCCCCCTGTGCGTTACGCTCGAATCAACGCTTCCTATTCGGTCAACCAAGCGTATCCTGCACGCTCACCCTAGCGTAACATCACTCAGGCACCAAGGGAAGGAGGCCTTATCCTAACACCTTAGTAGGGCAAAATGGCCACCTTTCAAGATGGTGAGCGGCTGGTGTTGCATGTGCATGGCATGTTATGTGAGGACACAGGAGGAGAGAAAACCTGTTCATCCACAGCACAGGCAGGTGATGCTTCAACACCAACAGGAACTTTAGCTGGGATGGTGGGCATGTGGTAATATGGTGACTTAGCAGCGTGTCGATCCTATTAATAAGCATGTATTCGCCTTGTGTACATGCCATGTCGCCATATTACCACATGTTCACCATCTTGGTGGGCACCCTGCCTAAGATGGTTCAATTATTGAATAAATGCAGAAACAAGACCACATCAGAGAAAAAAAATTCAATTACATAGTTGTGTTTTTTTTTTTCAAAGGCGGGCACAGCAGTAATCTAAAAAAACTTCCTTTTCCACTTTCCCCACTTTTTTAATAAGAAAACAAGGAAATAATTGAAAATGTGAAATGCAACGCGCTTTCAATTATTTGTTCATATCACGTGTTTATTCTCGTCACAGCATTTTTTTTTTTTTAGAAATTAATGTAAGAAATATTTTTGAGTGGAGTGGATATGGCCAATTTGCTGCATCGTGCAACATACCATTCACTGCAGAGTCTATATTTCACCACATGATTGCCATTTCTGTGGGCACCCTTGTAAGGGGGCAATCACTGAAAGCACGGATGCTTTGTGTGATTGCCCCTTGATAAGGCAATTTTTAGTGGCCAGAATTATAAATGTAGTTTATAATGAAATGCCATGTAATATTAGGCATGTTAATGCACGTATTGCCTTTATTCGAAAATGTTCCAATTTTCCCTTCTTGTCTACTTTATTTGTCTAAAAAGAACTAATTGTAATTGTATAGATTATAGGAGGAGGAGAATCATCTCTGCTAGTGACATCCCTTGCATGCAGTCATTCGAATCGTGTTTTCATTCAATCAGCGAAAAGAAGTATTAATTAGTCTTAATTCGTGTGACTTAATTGGAGAGGGAGGGTTGGGATTAATCCTTCATCTTATCTCCTATCGGTACCATTTAATCCCAAGCTGATTTTTCCATCGATTTCATTAATTAAAAAACGGGGTTTTATCTCGACATGATCAGAGCTTTGGAACGAAGAGGCTGTTAAGCTTTTCTACTCCACCACCACACGCCACCTCGCCATTAGGTGCATGGGGGGCCGAGTGCTAATGGCGCCTGTTGCTCGCTCTATTTCTCTTATCGTGTTACGGCACATTTTAATCCGCTTTTTATTTCGCATCAAAAACGTGACAGATTGAACATCGTCTTCTCTATCTTTCTCTTTCAATCTTTGCGAGCTTTTTATGTCCAGGTAGAAATTTCATATCACACGTCGACGGGTTTCCCGGGCTGACATGTCGTGTTTCAAGAATAGGGATCTCTACATAAACACACTTGGAGGGTGGATGTGGCCAAAAACAGTGGCCACCTGGGACCCCATCTGGGGTGGAGTCGTTTTAGGGTGTGAGTAACCCCCCACCCCATTTCTTTTCTTGCCTTTACTTTACCCCTTGGCATTTGACCTTGTATTCCTCCTTTGTCCAACATTAGGCCTAAGACACGCACGTTAAGCCTGAGACAAGCACATGCATGGGTGAAAGCATGGATTTACAGCTTTGTTATAAAATGCAAATCAAGTTTTTGTAATTAGGGGTCAAGTTCAATGGGGTAAACAAATGCCACGTGGTATTGGGGCCATTTTCAGTTGAATGCTCCTACGTCAGTCAGTAGCGACTTAGACATTATTAGAGATTCTACCTATAAAATCATTTTTAATCAAAGAAATAATGAAAAAGTCCCTAAGAATAAATTGGAGGGGGCAATCACACACAACACCTGAGTTATGCGGGGAAGTGCCTGGGATTTCTTTTTTTGTCGAACACGAACCTCTCTCGATCAACTTTTGAATGAAAAATAATTAGTTCGTTAACAATCAATGCACGTGGAGCGTTATAGCGTATCCGTGGCAACCCGGGATCCAGACTATGATTTCAATTTATAATTCAATTCAACGATGATGTTGGGTGATCATGTAGTCAAGATAACCCGCTTGATGCCTTCCACATGTTTCATTGAAAGGTTAAAGGTTATACTGAAAGTTTTGTCAACTTTAGAAAACCCGGAACAACACCCTGACATTATATTGACTTTAAAGTTATCTGAATGGAATAGCATGAGGCATGGCATGATCTGAAATGCAGCATTCTGATTGGGCAATCTGAAATTCCCGCCATCGGGAAACCAATCGAAATGCTACATTTCAAGGCCATGCCATGCTTCATGCTATTTTTTTATCCATGTGTGGAGCATGGCATAGCGTGGATGCGTGTAATGATCTGAAATGCAGCGTTCGATTGGTTTGCCGATGGCGGGAATTTCGGATTGTTAATCGAAACGCTGCATTTCAAGGTCATGCCATGATCCATGCTATTCCATGCTCTACAGGTTTTTTACCCTAAGGGTAAAAACATAGTGTTATCAGCGATTAAAGAATTGCTTCATTCTAGAATGATTCCTAATGACATATCTGCGATTCGCGATGCACCCGCACATAGTATAGCGGCGCTTCAAAGAACAAAGCATCACATGATTCTAGCATGAATCCAGAACACAAACGAGTTTGTCTTTTCTAGAATCATTCTTGGTTTTAATGAGTTCTGAATGGTATCGAAAAGAAGATGTTCGTTTGCAATCATTGATTCCAGAATCATCCCAGATTCATTCTAGAATGAAGCGATTGTTTAATCGCTGATAGCACCATAGCACTATGTTTTTACCCTAATTTGGCAAAGCATGATGAAAGGCATTATCTTAAATGCAGCATTCCGATTGGTTTCCCGGTGGCAGGATTTTCCGATAGCCAAATCGGAATGCTGTATTCAATTCATGCCATGCTTCGTGCTATTTCATGCCCCCAAACTTTTTCTTACCCTTAGGCTATATTTGAGAGAATGAGGTTTTGTAACTTCCCCTTGACCTTTTACAGTAAGCATTTTGTTAAGGATGTAATCCTCTCTTATGAAAGGCAAGTGGTGCTGCGGGTATTTTATTTAATAATAGTGGGTGGTTTTAGCAGTTTTCCCCCTCCTCGTTTTTGCTTCTCATATACACGCGTACAGCTGACATATTTCATTCAGCTAAAGATATTAAACTGCACGCACCAGCGGTCAGGGATGGGGAAGTGAACCCTCGCCCCCTCCATTTTGATGGTGCTCGAAAGCCATCAATCCGTCTTATTAACATCTGCACATGCGCCAACTTCTAGGAATTTCGGGAGGGATGTGGGTGGGTGACGACGGAGTGTAGGGAATAAACTAGTCGCTTATTGATTTATTCTCCCCCTAACTCCATGTTATAAAGACAACTGCTCCTCTGGCTCCAGGCGCCATCTGATGGCAAAAAACAGGCTTCACAATCTGGTAACACTGTTGCACGTGGGAATATACATGTATACATAGTAGACATAGTACGTGCAAACGCCTCAGAAGTCTGGAGACAGTCAATCAGGAAAAAAGCACCCTAACAACCCACTTAGTGCCAAACAGGCATTGGCAGAGAAGATATCTACAACAACTCCATTAGCAGCTACTTCCGGTTCAAGGCAAGGGCTGGCTCCCTAGAAACTAGCTCCAGAACAAAACACTGGAACAACATGGGGACTAAGGCATACTGGCATAGTTCACAAATGGTGGGAATTCTGCGGAATTGGCATTGAATCTGCAAGGATTCCGCGAAACACGTATGAATACGCTAATGTAAATACAGCAAAACCTGTGAATAGCGCACACCATTGGAACCGAATCATAAAGTTTGCTACTTGGAGGTAGCTATTGCATATATTTTCAGGTTCAGCTGGAGCGTGTAGATCCCCCTTGCTCTCTGCACGTTAAAGACCCCTTGAGAGTGGGTGGTGAAGGAGGCCCTTTCCCCGGCGTTAGTGCTTAACCCTCGTGTGCAGAAATAGGCCAACGTAAAAAATCAGCAAACAAACAAACTTTAGATGTAGGAAAATGTATCCTTAGCACCGCCACACGTAGAGTACTTAATTGGTCACATTGATGGCCTGCTGTTTGAAAGGCGTAAAAATGCCATCGTTTCTAAAAAACAAACAGGAAGTGAGATGCAGTGCTGTCATATCCTCCACTGCAAGTTTTCCGAGCAAATATGCGGGGGTTCAATATAATTACATGTAAATGTTAAGAAATATAAGGATCAGCGGTATACAGTTTAAACATGTGAATATAGCGAACTTCAAATTAGCGATAACTCATAATCGGTACGGATCAATTTTATAGAACAAAATTACCTTGATATAACGCAAACCCTGTGAAATGCAAAATATGGTGTGTTACGGGAGCAAAACAACGATTTAAAAATGAATAGGGCAATGATTTCCAGCTCAATACATGTACATATCAAGTCGTACACGTAAACATACATATATATACCCGGTACATATTCTGTCCTACACATACACGTACACATACATTTCTTACCATATGCACACAGACACAGTTCTACATGTTCAGTTCTACACATATTTTTACAGTTGTACACGTTTTGCACTTGTGTGCAGATTGCCAATCTGCACACATGGGCATAAGCATACAAATACCGAAAGATTAAAACACGAAAAATTAATGCAAATTAATACAGCTTGCGAGGAAATATATTTCGACCATAAATAAAAGAATTTTCATTAATATAAAAGATTTCTTCCACTCCTTTAAAAAAATCCTATTTCATCAAGTTTTAGTGATTTTTCGTGAATCTGAACGAAATCAACGAATGATTAATGCAAATGCAGCTTGCGAGGAAAAAATATTTACTTTTCTACCAAATATAAGAATTTAAATTGAAACGAAATGAATTATTCCACAGCATAATTTCATTAAATGTACTAGGCTACTGAAAAATAAGTGGCAATGTTTAATTAATTGTAAAGAAAGGGTTAAAAAATGCGAACCTATATACAAACCCTTCAAATTTATTAAAGGCATATACATGTAATATAATCACAAAATGATTTACAATCGTAAAGTTGTGTTGTATTTTTATATGAAATCCTATTATAATTTTCTTTTTTATTTTATAAAAAATGTTCGTATTTTGTATTAAATTGAAGTTAAGTTTAATAATTACATTTCTACAATTTAACTGCTGATATTTGTTAAAATTTTGAAATTTAAAAATTCACGAACAATAAAACTATACAAAATTTAAAATTTATGTTTTTTTCCAGTTTTAGATAAATGGTTTTACTATTTTTTATAAAAAATGTGTCATTTCCAGCAAATTTTCCTATACCAAACCTCTAGTATTCCGTACGATTTTTTTTCTTAGTCAAAACATTTAATAAATACATGTAAATCTATTTAAAACTTGTATTTCTGTGTACTTGTATGCACATCAATACACGTACGTTTTATTTTTCATAAATCCGCATATAACGATCTGATTTTTTTGGTCGCTTGAAGATCGTTGTAAGCGAATTCCACTATATATTCAAGATAAATCAAAATCACTTGTTGCTTATCGATTACAATATAACTATTGTTTGACAAAATTGCTATTTGCTAAAAAAATATCGATAAATCATTCCCTTATAAGTTAATCGACGATTGCATATACGAACTTAATTAAGGTTAATTAAAAAATTGAAGGATGTTTAAATCTGTAATTTGATCAATAATCATTCGAAATTGCTGCTTTGAACATTTGATTAGCCTTTACTCAATCGTGCATAAAAATGAATGGACCAAGTATAGTGCACCAAACTCCGGTTTAATTTAATCAAGCTTCTGATAACAATTTCCATCTTAATACTAACATTTAATGCTACCGTTTAATGGCCCATTATCTTTAACCGTCGATATACTGCAGCAACAAGTTGAACATTTGTGTTAAAATGCATGAAATAACACTCACCCTACGGCGTTTCTCGTCATGTTTTAATTATAAGCGAAGGATGTTTTTAATATCCCTGACTGGCTTCACTAATCAGCGTTTTTCCACGCGTTTACTCATGTTGATCAAACGCCTCGTACTGATGCCGCCTTCCAGAATGATGGTGACGAAGACCCATGCGTCGCCAGAGCGCCATGCGGCTGCTGCATGGATGATAGCTGCAGGCGTCATCTGTGGTATGCCAGAGCCTTAATTCCATCCTAACCATCCTACTTGGTCGCTGTATTCACACCCTAAGAAAAATGAGGTTCTTCAAAGGTGGTTCAGCATAATGCACCTAAAGGCACGTTGAGAGGGTTGCATACCAGAATAAGCCTTTTATTTCTAAATTATTTTTGTATTTAATTTTGGAAACTGATAGGAACAAATGGAATGTACGAGGACCTAGCATAAATATTCTATTATTTGTTTATGTATATGTATATTCCATTTCATGGAAATACATGTATATCTGTAAAGTTTATAATTGTAGAAGGTCCCTGTACATGTGCATTTTCAAAGAAACAGTTGTCATGTTTAGAAATGTTTTCCATAAATTTACTGTAATCACAAGAATGCACTGAAGGGCTTAAGGGGGATCTGAACTGCATGTTTTGCTATGGGAAAATTTTAAAACCTACTTTTAAAAAAACTACTTGTTATAATGCAAAAATAAAAAT
>JAQGCC010006082.1:0-10673 GCA_034698905.1 Xestoiulus laeticollis
CTAGCATCGTTTTTTAGCATCGTTTTTCTCGTTTGCCACAGTCGTCTGGTTTTCGTACAACTTGTTTTCCATTTTCGTGCAGTGTGAACGCAGCTTTACACTTCCAGGTTTTCCGTCTTTCAAGAACTTCTTGTCTGTCATGCAAAAGGCTTGGTATGCCACTAGGCGATGCTGAACCTGGATAAGAATAACTAATTAGTTTATATGATATATAAAATATTGATATTATGAAAGGAACAAAGCTTTTTTAAATTTGTTGACGAGGAAGTCTGATGTTTTACTTGTAATCTCTGCGGATACATTTCATTTACTGCGATGCATTAAAATTTACAGCAGCTGACTACAAGAGCTAGTTAGCATTACATGGTTTCTATAGTTGCAAAGATGATTTTCTGTTTGGCTTAGGAATTTAAAAGTAAGCCGATGATCTTTTGCGGTATTAGCAGCAGTTATCAATACAAGTTCCGGAGATTGAGGATCAGCAATTTGATCGTTATTATGCGCCAGCTAGATTTAAATTCATGGGAAGTATCAAGTGCATTGCATACTGTATAGTGTATGTTGCTTTTTAAATTTAGACCTTGAAATTTAAACTTTCTAACGATATCGCCAAAATGTCAAATTCGTAGCATATGTCTGCATCATTTAATAGGTAGTGACATCCATTTACAACTGTATGGTATACCATCAGCCATGGTAATCCGAATCTGTTTACAACATTCAAATACTTTGATTAAAACTAAGGGTGATATGTTAAATGATCCTTATGCAGCATCTTGATTTTGTTAAGAATTATTTGTATAAATGACATATTGCAATACATATGTGTATGTATACAACATGTACATACTGTATGGTAATTGTAAGTGCATATATTATACAGTAGTTAGAAGTAATTAGTATAGTGGGCAGTAGTTGTATGCCCATAAATCATTTGTTTAATGTTGGTTTTGTAGCATGTTTCCGTATGTCGACTCACTTGATACACTGTATATCACTTATAGGTAAATGAACTTTTAACTCGACGAATTGGGCTTTGGGAAAGAGGTGAAAAGCACATGACTAGCTAGCTGTTTACGAGGTTCGTATACATGCATATTGTCTTGGTGTTTTTGACATAAGGTAATAAACTGCAATGATATTTAAACAAAATGAGATATATTTACCAAAGTCGTAGGACAGCTGTACATTGACTTACAACTGTATATTGACACTCTGAGGGATATATGTCATGCCTGACCTATCCATTTTGTAATGAAGGTTGTCATTAAAAACTAAACTATTGATGTTAAAATTAGTAATGTCATATTTCTATGAACGTTCTCCAGCATTTGGCAGAAACTGTTTTTAAGGTATTCAATGTCATGGAAAATAAACGAACTATATGTCATTTCAGTTGGTGAAAACTATAAAAACCGCCTATAGGTAAAAAAATGTGAAGGAATAAACCTCTCAGTATAACGAACAGATGTCCAATCCACTTAGGTATCAGAATGATGTTAAGGCAACACACTTTCCGATTGCAGCGCCCCCAAGAAACATTGCCAAATGGAGTGTATCTATGCAAGCATGGGGAAGGGGTACATTTTTGGTGGAAGCGGTAACATTTTGGGGTCACGGACACTCCTATGTTTTTCCACGGCTACAGGAAAGTATTCGTGGAAAATTTTGGAGAAATCGATTGAGTGAATCAAAAGTTTTTACGCTACATACACACACACATACATTCTTTTCTTCTTTCTATATGCACATTGTTTCGTCAGAGGGACAGATTTTACTGGTTGCAGTCATTAAAGATAAGTGTCGATGTTAAAATTGCAACAATAAAAACCCGCTTTTTTGTAAATCAGAATGGTATCATGCATACATGTGTATTCTAAAACTAAACTAACGTTTTTTGCACATCAACTGTTTGAATCATAACAATATTATTTCAACTTCACAAAAAACACCATTTCATTTTGTTTGACTTTTTCAATTTTGTTGGTACTTTATTTAAGTCATCTTTAAAACTATGTTTTTTTGCTTTAAAATAAATAAGTAAAGATGAACATTCCTGGGAAGAGGGAAGCTAGGGGTTTATAAACACAAAGTTCTACAAATGTCAATGGTTATAAAACCCTTTAACATAGTTGACACGAATAGGTGTTGACACCTAGTTGTGGAATTTGTTAATATATTTAAAACAAACCCTTGTTTTCGAGCAATCACATCCATGTACATATTACAAAGTCCTCTTCTCCTCATATATGCACGCCGTCACGCACTCTGTAGTCGTTGTAGTGACAGTGAAGTGGCTACAGGTGCCAGGATGCAAATGATGGAAAGGCTCGAGAGTGGGTCGAATGGTGCAACACATAATTTCATCGATATCGAGCGAAATATGCGTAATAACACCTGAACACGAGGACGCCGAAAAACGGATCATATATGTAAGGTTGGGGGAGTTGGGAGGTGGAGGGAGGGGGTGGATGGGGAGAGTATCGTACGGATCCGGCTTATTATAAATTTCTCTTCTCCAGCATTGGTAGACAGATGCACCTATGGGGAAAGGCAAGCCTACGCTCTAATAGCCAACAATTGAGCCTGAGCTCGAACCGTGATCATTTAGTCCGGAGCTGGCGTCTATGCCACATCATGGCCCAAATTCCTCGTTAGCAAACGCATTTCTCTCTTACTCTCGACTTGCGCGAGATTTTCGAGATTTGCATCTTCATCCATCAGTTTGGTGTTACACGTGGAAAAACCTAACCGAGTTCGGATTTCTATACCTATAACCTCTGATTATTTTTTTTTTTGAGGACTCGTGATTGAATTTTGGATTGTATGACATGAACCTACTCTAGCTGGATAAGGGTAAGGTTTTTTTTAAAGTTTTATTTAAAGATATCGATTATGCATGCTCTTGATTTTGGTTACTACTGCTTGGGTAACACTTCATTTCGACGTTTTCAGCCTGTTGCTCGTACACTGAGTACTTTAGGTTGTTTTTGTGTGGAAATTTGTCTATATTTTCTTGGTGCTTTTTTTACATGTTATAATAAGGGTTTTTGAAAAGTGAATTTTCTGTGTTGAACAACACTGTGTGGTCATCTTGGACACACGGATTTTACAGACGTTATAGACGAAAATAATGTGAACACGTGTTTTGTTCCGCATTTCTTAAGAATTGCATGATGTGGTAGTGGAGTATTTTTTTTGTTTTGCATAAAGAATCTAACCTTCTTGGAATGTATACCCATTTAAAAAAAAATCTCAGGATTCATCCGGCTGATTGCCTGCAGAATTATGGTGACTTTTTCTGTAAAAATCAATTATGTTGCATTTGCAGAAACTAAAATTGCTAAATTTATAAAAAAAAAATCGTCAAAGGAATTCTTATAACTTGAATTTGGCATTATATATGGTAGCAGCAGACACCTTTCATCATGTAGATTTCTGAATATGTATCTCTGCAAGAAATTCTACAGAATTATGGTGGAAAGTTGTATCCCATGTTTTCTGTTTTATGAATTCTGCATAAAATGCACTGGGATATTTTTGTGCTCATTATTTTTATATGGGTACTCGTACAAGTTTTGAACTGTATACTTACCATGGAATTCTATATCATCTACATGTAGTATTTTCCAAGTATTGTATGACTGCGCGTTACTCGAATTCGCTTATTAGAGGTGAGACAAAATAATGCGAACACTTGTTTGGTTCCGCATTTCTTGCATAATATGGTGGTGGAACATTTTCTGACTTTAATGAAGCATCTACCCTTCTTGTAATATTTTAAACAGTATACTTATAACGGAATTTTATACCATATTTTCCAATTATTGTACGACTATCACTCGAATTTGCTAATTAGAGGTTATACAAAATATTGTGAACACTAGTTAGGATAAGCATTTCTTGCATAATATGGTGGTGGAACATCTTTTGTCTTGAATGAAGAATCTACCCATCTTGAAATGTAGGACTTACTCGTGTACAAGTTTTGAACTGCACTTTAACGGAATTTAATACCATGCATCATATTTTCCAATTACTGTACTGAAATTTGAATTCGCTAATTATAAGTTAGACAAAATAATGTGAACGCTTGTCATGTTCCGCATTTCTTGCATCATCGATCCTTATTGGAATGGACTCACATTTTAACTATAGACCTATCGGAATGTCCTGAATGTCACGTCGATGTCCTTATCCTATTTTTCAATTATTTTATACAAAAGCTCTTCAAAAATATTCGGGAAATGTTCTTCAAAAATTCGCACTAATGTCCTGATGTTCCTCATCAATACTCACTACTGGTTTGTAGTTTAAGCACAGAACAAATTCATGTAGTTATTTCAATGTTTACAGTAAAAAACAAATTCTATCTTTACATTTCTTAGCATGTACATTATTTTGTTCACCCTCTGTATCATATCGGGCTCTCTTTTGACATATTTGCATACTAAATTTTTAGGCCAGCTGTGGTCAGTTTTCAAAAAATATTCACCGATAACCTGTCACGTTGATGGAAAATCCCTGAATAACTGTATACCTGTTGTTAATACCACATTCGCGTTTCTAAACATATGGGAATTAAGTTTGATCTTGACCATGCATTATTAATGCGTTAATCGCTCATGTGCATTATTAAAGCTGCACTAGTTTTATCAACAATTAATTTTGACTTGTTTTTTTTGAAATGCCTTGCAACGACTTATCGTTCATAACTGCAAATTTTGTTTCAACATAATTCTTCTTAGATGAAACACGTTTTTAATAATATCGTGTGTGATAGGTACATGTAGTATGCAAAATTTAATTTAAGGAAAACCTTGTCCTCGTAGACACCATATGTTATATGACGTCATTTATGTAAGCGAAATCAAACAATTAGGTTAATACCACCATCAATTTCGTGTAAGGCGTGTAATGTTGTGTTGAGCGTCTCATGCAGTGTGCTTATACAGGTTAGCTGCAGGGTATACTTGGAATTGTCAGAGATATTGGTTAGATTTGGAATAGTCAGGGGAAATGAATTTGTTCACGCAAAACCTGTATTTATTTACAGTATATATAAAGAAAAGTATGTGTGTATGTATGTGGTTGGGTTTGTTTGGCAACAACTTTTGATCCACTCACCTGATAGCTCCCAAATTTTCCACCAGCATTCTTCTGCAGACGAAGAAGAACATAGGGTGGTCCACCATCTCAAATTGTTATCCCTTCTCCCAAAATTTTATCCCTTCCCCCAAACTTTTACCCATCCAACATGCGAGCATTGGAAATTAGCTTTTCAAAGTGGTGCATGATGGGTACATCAGCTTGCATTGGTTCAAGATAAAGTATGGTTTAGTTAGTTCTAAAAGTCAAGAGAATGCATCTAATTCCCCCTTTAACTCATTTTCAAAAAAGATTGTTTTAATCAAAAACACGTGATTTTTTTTTCTGCTCGTACAGAATGTTAAAAAACCAAGATGTTGATTTTCTGAATATTACAAATTGTGTTTTTGTTTCTTTGTGCAACAAGACAAAAAAGTGATTATATTTTTCAAGTTACAGTCGCAAGGATGATCAGGAAAGATTTGAAAAGTCAGGGATGTTAATAACGTTATGATTTTGTTAGCTATTGTATAAAAATATTCTCAGATTCTACCTTTCTCGTTTTTTTTTTTTCTCTGATAATGGATTTTATACATTCCCTATAGTGTTTTTTTCCTTCATGCGGCAAAGACCGTGAGTAAACAGGTTAAACTAAATTGGGTTGAGGTACTATTATATCCCCCTAATTTACGCGCCAGTTCACATTAATATCACGTGTTTTTTTTTACACGCCGTTGTCTCAGAGTCTGTTTATATCCCAATATACGCAAAGAAGCTCGTTACACACCCGGAAAATCGATAAGGGCATAAATCCTTTTTAAATAAAAGGCGACTTAAAAGTAGATAAAATGTTTTTTTAATGTCAGCTTTTTCTTGTACAATGTACAAGATGACGTGCCTGTGCTGCGATTGATTACAACCTCGTGGATCGTATTATATGTTATTACGATGCCAGGTCATGGACGAATTTAAATGATGCTAAGGTCATGGTCAGGTCAATTGCACAAAACACAACAACAAAACGGCTTTGTATTAGGGCCTGGATAATGCACTGAATAGCCACAATTTGGCTATTGAAAAATATGCTGCATGAGTGACAGGTTTCAATTTGTTATATTTCATGAATGATGAAAACGTACGACGTATACAAAAATGCATGACTATGCCAGATTTAAAGAGGATAAAACAGATTTTTTGCTAACCAGAAATGCAAGTAAAAGCAATGCATCCTGAATATCACTTTACTCGTAGAATTTAAATGAAGCGCCGTTATGGAATTAATTAATTACCACTGAACACGTGATGTAATTGAAACATTTGTCCGATTTTCATTTTGTCTAAGACAAAGTAAAAGCGTGACCGTGACTGCTATATCTTTTATTTATATTTTATTTTCAGAGTTTATAATACAAAAAAAAATCCTTTAAATGCATGCCTTAAGGGTTCTAATCGCTATAAGTTAACACTATTAAATGCATTTTTCACATTTAAAATTTACAATTTTTTTGTCTTAATATGGTCAACGAACTCTACTAAAGTTTGATAGATGAAAATGTTCCATGAGACTGAGCTGTATACAAAATTTCAGCTCTTTAGGACGTATGAAATTTAGTCAAAAAAGACATTATAAAAGTTGAAACAAACAACCAAACTCCAATGCATATCAAGTCAAGCTGTAGTCTCGGTATTCAACTTATAGCTGAAATGCGATTTGTACAAATTCTAGCTCAGTTTAAATATGGTTGTATTAGAGTTAGCTTTCAGCTAAATTTCCCCTATATTTTAACTTGGTTGAAATCCATCCAACAAGTGTTAAACATTTTTATTTACTCTAATCGACACTAGGGTGCTCTCGTGCCGCGTCTTCCCATTCACATGAATTTGCAATACACTCGCTGTAGCGTACCATTTGAAATTGATGTCAATTTTTTAAGCTTAATAATGTCAACCAATTCTATACTAAAGTTCGATAAATGAAATTTTCACTGGATCGAGACTGAGTTAAGCAAAAAAAATTAGCTCTCTAGGACTTTTGAAAGTTGGTTAAAAACGACCTCAAAGTAGTCTGAACAAACAGACAAGCAAACAACATTCATGCAAAGTTCAATAAAAGGTGTAAAAAAACGAATCATTTTTCTCATCTTTAATCATGTTTAAAAAGCCAATTTAAAGTTTACACAAGATCTACTTGAACAACTCGAGCTTGCTATTTAAATACTACTAATTTGCTTTTAGTCAGCATATAGAAAAGCAGAAAAGCGCGTTTTTGTAAAACTATTTTCTTTTCGCTTTGATTTGCTTTTATTATCACTCGCTACCTTGTTTTTGTTATGCTTTCAAAACCTAAACCAACCATTAAAAGCGAATTTTTCAACCGCGTACTGCGCTCATTGCGGCTTATAATTCAATTTGGTATTGCAGGCACGTACAGACATCTTGTTAATTACAAATCCGGCACGGATTGGTAATTCAATTTTTAAAATTTGGGGAAATTGAAAACCGCACAACGCTCTGTCGTAATATATACAAAAAGCGTTGTGTTATAGCTTATTGTGATTGGATCTTATTGTATTAAAAAAAATGTGTAAACCTTTCTCTTGATATTAGTTTTTAGAAACGTGGTTCTTGCCTTATTAAGTGAGATTTTTTTTTGTCTTCTCGGTAACGGATTGCTGTTTTTTTATCTTTCCAACTTAGTAATAAAATTAAATAGCATATGTGCTCCAAGATCCAATATATACAAGGTATAAACAAAGCACAAATACACTCTAAAAATATCGTTTAAACCTTTGGAGGTTTAATCGATTGCTACACTGGTCGAACCTTTAAATGTGCTGTATAGCAACTAAGGAAATAACACATTTATTTTTTAAGAGTTTATAGTTCTATAATTTACAAGTTCTTTTATAATTGTTAGGCCTGCATATAAATTTTTATAATACGACAGGAACAGCAAGGAGATAAAAAATAACATTTGGATAATACCCAGTTGTCCATTGTTTTTAATATATACTTGAGCAATGACATCTGCAACTTATTAATTTGAACTCCATATCAATTAAGCTGTCATGGTATTATGTTGTTTATCCTTGTTGTATATAGAAAGAAACCATTTTATCCTGATGAACAACATGCTATTATATTACATGTTTGTTTTGTTCATTCATTGTTATATGAAGAATGAATTGGAAGCCAAACAAATATGTTTGGCAAACATCTTTTCAAAATTAGCAGGTTTATTGTCGTACCGTTTAGTCATCCATCTTGAAGCATGTTGATGACGATATTGATGGAAACATATATACTTGTACATGTCTCTCTTGGTATTTTTATAAAAAAAATGGTTCCTTGTTGCATATCCGGTGGTTTTCTGCTAGATCATAGTTTTTCTTAGCAAAGCTGTAGCATCTAATGACGTTTTCATGTCAGCTTTCAGAAACAGCAAATGTTTCATGGATACTTAGGAATTTTCAAGGAGAAATCGGGTGAAACAAGTACCTTGAAACGCCTACGTCAAAATCTTAGAATATATAGATTATGGAGTAGAAGTAGAGGCCTATTTATTGCGTTGAATTAAATTCAGTTTTGCATCGTTTTATTGCCTATTCCGTTTTTCATCTCTTGAGTAAACAATCTTACTTCGAAATACGGCTTATAGGAGGGTGGAAATGTATCTATTTTGTGTATGTAATGTTGGGTAATTTATGAAATAGTTGAGCTTAAAGCTAAAATTGCTTTCAGCCATGAGTTATTCATATTAAAATGGCTCGCACAAATCCATTCAAGTCCATATCTAGCTTTTGCTCACAATAACCTTGAGATTTTACAGTAAATTCTGGTAAAGTGATCAGACACCTCTGTTTAGTGACCACTTTTCATAAATTGGTTTTAATGCATATGTTTTCACTCATAGTGACCTGTCTATTGTGTATAGTGAGTAGGGTGAGCCAACTATGTTGCACCTTTTCCATTGACAATGCACCTAATAAAGTGACCATATTCAATCTGCCAATTTTAAAAGGGAAATCCCTTTTAAGTGGAGATTTAAGGGAAAAGGGGCGTCACATATGATTCCTCTTGCTTCCGGTTTCAACCCTAACACTTATAATACCACCTAGCTAATCACATTAAAGCAAATATAGTCTCTGTGAGTATTATACATTGTAGATGGACAGTGTATGATTAACCTTCTCTCGGTCCTTAATTCATTTCATTCTTTAAATTACTGCAAGTTTTTGGAAAATAATTCTAAAAATTGCACCAGTTTAATATAAAATGTTAAGAACTTTGCTAAAATATAAAATTGAGCTTTTAAAGTATTTGGAAACAATCATGGAAAGTAAAACAGCTGAACAGTTTCAAGTTAAAATGAGCTGTGTGAACAAATAACATTAAATGAGGAGGAAACAGGGTAAAACTGATAATTTATTGTATGCAGTTATATGTACAGTGACCAATTTAGCTATTTTTTTGGACATGTTTAGTAGGTTTTACTGTAACCTGCAAGTATATGTTAAAATATGCATGTACAATGTATATGTATCACCGATGCACCTCTTATTATGTTTTGTTGGAGAAGTTGTGTATCATGTAAAAGTTGTCGAAAACAACTTTGGAATTGCAACAATGATGGAATCTTCTAATAGCCTGATGAAAAACTACAATGTTTTGGGTAAATAAAACCATTAAGAGCAACCATGTTTGAAGATGTTAAGGAACTACTTACATTATTTACAATAGGGAATTCACGTTTTCCCAAAAAGCATGTTTTGCACAAAGACCACGATACAACAGTAATGCGCAGAAGCACATTTTTTCCCCTGTTTTTTAAGTAACAAAAGTTTCACTGGGGAACAACTGCTCTCTTTTTATATTTCTTAATTTAAAATTTGTATCGGAATTTGTTTGCCATTTTTCCAAATTAGAATATATTGACATATTGATGCGCACCGATTTGTACGTTGCCTACAAATGCACTTTAAAAGGGCAATTTTTTGAGGCCCTTCGAGACGGCCATCTTTAAAGCTATTGCATGTTGTAATGACAAAAAAATGCCAAGTTTATTTTTATGAGCTTTTAATGGATATTAGCTAACGTTTAACGACAAGAGCACAACTATTAAAAAAGGAATTTTTTTTTTTTTTTTATATCAATAAAGTGATCAAGAGTCTTTTTTGACAATCAAATGCATCAGGGGTTTCATTGCATTCCCATCTTATTTCAAACTATGCTGGTTTTGGGTCCTTTAAAAAAATTGAAATTGTTAGGAAGCACTTAAGGAGCGATCTGATCACCCTTTTAACGACCGTTTAATTTGTGGGATATTAATGACTGGTTTTAAGGAAAGTTAATTAACATTTTCCGTTGATTAATGCATAAAAAAGGTGAGCTTTGCCTGGATGCTATTATGCTTGTATGGATTGCCTACTTTAAGGGGCACATGTAATGATTGGTAGGCAGCAAGGTGGATATAGACTGGTACAATCACTCGACATCCCTAGCTGATATATAGAACGAGTTGTTAGCAAAACGCGTACCACTCATAGATGGCGCTCGCAACAAATTAATTCCTTTGCAGACGACGC
>JAQGCC010006083.1:0-10672 GCA_034698905.1 Xestoiulus laeticollis
CCTGTCTTTAGGCCCCTATCCCTAGCAACAATTAACAACACAACAACGTCCATAGAAACATTAATTATCCCTCATTACCCAAAAGAATGTTGTTTTTTAGGAATCTGCCCATTTCTGTGCATGAAACCATGGACCTTCTTCACCTACCAGGGAATTTTGCATACAGGCCGGGGGCGCGGGACCCTTTCGAGGGGTCTGTAAAGTGCAGATAGCAAAGGCCCTACATGGGACCTCGCTTTAAACTCACCTGAAAGAGCCGAAAATTTCGTCCTTTTGAAAATTTCACACTTACATTACCCGGGGAGAGAACCCCGCACCTTTCGATCGAGACGCAAGCACGCAAACCCTGCAATCGGCGTCAGCATAGAACCATTTCCAATATGATATGAGAAAGATTTTCCAATTTTTCCAAAAAGATCTGTTACCCCATGTCCAAATGATGTCCAAAATAATCCCATGTAATGTCAGATGTGACTGTTGATACCCTTGCTAAAATTCTGCTGCTATGATTGTACTTGTTACCTCGATGTGGGTTTTTCAGATGACCGCTTAAACCGAGGTCCCGTGCCGATCCCATCTCGACTGCAGACATTAAAGTTCTTCCATTCTCCCATTCCCCCGATTTTGAAAACTGATTTTGGAGTAATATCTCTTATCCTATTTTATTTAGGTAATTGTTTGGAAACGCTTTAGTGAAATAAAGAAGCTATATAAAAGTCTTCATTCACTTCATTCTGGACTTCATTTAAAAGGAGATTTTCCTAATTTCCCCAGAGACAAGATTTTCGGTAATGCCCATTGCTATCTTTTTGTGAAATCTCATATTATCTTTTACTGGAAATTTTCTCGATAATTATGCTGCTAACCGACGGTTGCGTTTCAGGTCGGTTTGAGCCCGATGTCGTCGAAGAACGTCGTAGGAGTGCTCTGAAATTATTGGAATTTGTTGCTGGTTATCCCCCATTGTTCACCAGTCAAGTGTTTCTGAAATTCTTTGAGGTCTGTTTCAGTTCGTCACGATACTGTTGTTAGCGTTGAGTGATTTTAACGTGAATTTTCCAATCGATCAATTAGGGCGTTCGAACAAGTCCTCATATTTTAAAGGAAGATGTTGCAGCAGTCGATCAAGAAAGATCACCTTTAGATCCCGTTAAAGTTAATCTTTGCACTCCGTCACTTGATCCGACAAATAACCAACCACTTAACGGGTGAGCCATTTAAGTTGACGTCAGGTTTATTTCAATATCATGTAGTATTTAGCTTCGCAGCGTTGCATAATTTCTATTTGTTCCACTTATATTTGCAGCGAAGAGCCCTCGCTTCAGCTTGGAGGCGTATGGCAATATCCTCAGCCTTCTGACAATGTGAGCCTTGATTCTGGGGACGACAGTGACGATGTTTCTCCCAAACGGGATGGATGTGCCAGTTTCAACCCCACCAATAATGTTCTAGCGCTTTTCGATCCATTTGGCACAAGCAAGACTGGCGAGGAGGGAAACGTTTCCAGTTCAACTGGCAATTCCTGGTTGTTTTCGGCCTTGGCATCATGTTCCGATTTTCGAGAAACTGACTCAGAGTCCGCTCTTCAATCTCCGTTGGCATTTCCGGCAGCTTTCGGAGACTTTTCCTACGAAAGCACGGTTCAAAGGCAGCTCTCGAGCAATGAGCTCGATGCGAGAGAATCCTACGATAAATGCCTTTCTACTTCCGATGCAGCGATAAAATCGGGCGGTGACGGTCGACCCAACTTCAAACTTTCCAGTTCCATCCTCGATTCGGAACCTGGTGTTAAAAAAACTCATCCGTTAGACACCGCGTTTGCAGGCGATGGAATATCGGCTTTAAATACTTTTGGAAATGAACCTGTGATAGAATACTTGGTTGAAGCGGCTCAGATTTTGAAATTGGCAAAGGAAAGTGAAGTGAGTGGAGACTATGAAAAAGCCTTTGAACAGTACAAAGTGGGTGTGGAAATACTGCTGTGCGGAGTACAAGGTAGGTTTCCAACTGTAACTATTAATTTTTCATTGGAGATATTTTTCAATTGGTCCAGGGTGGTTAGCTAAGAGAAAACGTACTTGAGTAGCATTCTTTGAGATGTGATAAATTGTTCGTTTTCTGTGGTTTTTTCGTTTCCAAATACAGAAGACTTGGATGCAAATCGCCGTGCCGTAGTCCGAAGAAAAATCGAAAACTGTTTACAGCGTGCCGAGGAAATCTATACGATTCGTTTGTGTGGAAATGAGCGGGACGGCGATCAAATGACAGTGGGTGACGATATTCTTCACTGACTTTATATTCAGAGTTAGGCCCTACTGGAGGATGAGAGTGGCCCGAGACAATTTCTTTTGCGAGACACCCCTAGTTGCAATTTTAAGTGAGGCCCTGACATTTTTGAATTTTCCGATAAAATTTGAGGCCCGCCGATAAAGCGAATATTTGAATTTTTAGGAATACTATTGCTTTTAAAGTATGCCTAAATGAGAACTGTCAAAGAGGTCTTTCTTGCCCATTGATTTCACAATTTGTCTCAGAGAAACGTTTACTAACCAATTCTATAATCATGTTTTCTTTGAGATAATAAACTGGATCTCGTTTTAAAGCTACAAACTATTTTTCCCAGTTATTGTGCAGGATTTTTTTGATTTACATGTATGTAGATTTGGCCAATTTTGTTTGATAGTTGCTATAATGTGATTATAAATGGTTGTCTGGAAAACAACAGTTGATCACATGTTTAGACGAGAATGTAAGTCTTATGAATTTATGATAACTGCAAATTATGAATACGGTTGATCTCATTTTTGGCTAATTTTTAGCATTATATTATTTGATCTACAGGTAGACCTGATGAGTTCAAACAAGAGCGATTTGAGTAAATGCAGGCATGAAATGGTCGCATAAGGGTGTTCTGAGAACAGCCTCAGGAACCTTCTTAGCTTAGTTCAAATTGGATTACAGTTCTGCTATTTCGGTTAATTACAGAAAAGACATTGCCTTAAAAGCACAGGTGTGCCACGACACCTGCTAAGTGTGTTAATTTGAAGTATTTGCATTATAGAATTAGGTATAATCAAAATTAACCGAGTTTTGTGAAAAACAGGTGTTTACTATTGTTGTGATGTTTTGAAAGCGATTAGACGATTGAATATAATCTTCCTAGCAAAAGTCTATAGATGTTCCAATTTTTTGTGTGCTGTTTGTAGAGTATTGAATTGAATTTATCAATGAAAGCTGCATAGGATCTGCGACAGTTTTATTAATCGCAGGAGTTTATTCGAATTTAAGGTGTTGCAAAGCGGGATGACAAAGCATTTACTATGGAATTTATCATCTCCAAAAAGCAGCTTAGGAAGATATAAAGTCTTGGGATTGTTGAGCAAGGTTCTGTTAGTTTTGGATTCACTGACGAACCAAACATACGTAATCAAGGTATGGATATCAGATTTGACTAATCAGTCTAGCGTAAAAATACACAAGTGTGGTCCTATGCACCGACTGCATTTTTTTAAAAATCTAATATCTGGAAATTTGTTAACTTGGAATTTGCGGATTGTGACAAATGAAAATCCAATCGTTTTGAAATTAAAAAAAATGAGAATGTAGTTTCAAAATTAAACAATACCACCAAATTCAATACAATGTAATGTATTTCAGTTTATTCCATTTCATGGAAATATGTATGTAAAGTTTATAATTGTAGAGGGTCTGGTAAACTTTGCAGACATATTTCCTTGAAATGGAATATTGCCTACATATACATAAACTAAAAATTTAAACAAATAATAATATTTATGCTAGGTCCCCGTACATTTCATTTGTTCCTATCAGTTTCCAAAATTAAATTAAAAAATTATTTAGAAAAAAAGGCTTATTCTGGTATGCAACCCTCTTAAATCGATATAAAAAAAGCATGTGAAGTCGTTGCTCCTATCATTACCAAATTTCCAAGTACGGAGTGAATCAAAATTGTATAACTTATTCTTATTTTGATTTTCCAAATCCAGGTTTTGTCAAAATCTGCCAGACCACTATGTCCATCGGCGGGTTATATAGTGCCATCAAACAGTGCCCACATGGTGCAGCTGCTTCGGTTTCACGAGACTGAAGATTCCATATTCTTGGTGCTCGAGCACGCGGTAGGGGGCAAACTTTGGAGCTTTGTCGGATCTTACCTCCTAGAGGAAAATGCCAGCGGTCACTGCGCGAGGAAGGATTCCAGCTCCGAATGCCATTTGGACGATAGTAATATCTATGCTGGTAAAAGGCTTTGCGAGAACAAGGGCACTTCAAAGCCTGTTGAATTCAATGAATCGGAGGTTAATGATCCACCTGCCCCGCTGAAGGAATCTGTCAAATCGGATGATTGTTGTTCCAGCTATTTTGATCTGGTGACTAATTATGTCGCTACCTCGCCCACCGACGGCAGAGTGCCTTTAGCCAAGTGCGAGTTCACCTCGCCTGGTCATCAGGTGTTCGTATCTGATCTGCCAAAAGCCGAAGATGGCAGCGACGAAACTGTAGCACATCAGCAAGATGTTTACGAAGGTTGCGAGCCTTGGTCTGCAGTCGAAGAGCGGTGTTCCTCTGTGGCGGAAGAACAAAGTTCTTGGATAAACCTGGATAACGTTGATCCGAGAGAGCTGATTTCGAATGCTCAGAAACTGATGGAGCGTGTGGAAGAAACATTAAGGGAAAGCGACAGAGGTGACAATTTATAATTGTTTATGGGTTAAGAGGGTTGCATACCAGAATAAACCTTTTTTTCTAAATTATTCTATAATTTAATTTTGGAAACTGTTAGGAACAAATGGAATGTACGATGACCTAGCATAAATATTCTATTATTTGTTGCTTATGTATATTCCATTTCCACACCTTGTCCATTTCATAGAAATATGTCTGTAAATTTTATATTTGTAGAGGGTCTGATAAACTTTATGGACATATTTCCATGAAATGGAAAATACATATACATAAACAAGAAATTGAAACAAATAATAGAATATTTATGCTAGTTCCTCGTACATTTCATTTTTTCCTATCAGTTTCCAAAGGAAATTAAAAAATAATTTAGAAAAAAAGGCTTATTCTGGTATGCAACCCTCTTAAAGCGTCAGGGGAGACATGCAGTTTCATTTTTGTAGTTTTTTCAGTGATCAGCATGCTGGAAGACAGCAGCACGCATTCATCTAAAGCCAGGACACCCGATCGCGAGCTGTCAGCGGCCTCCAGCGACAAAGTTCGTAGGAAGTCCCTTCCGTCACCGAGCGGTTTGATGCCATCCAGACGCATGTCGGATGTCCTCGGATGCCGAAGACTTCACGCGAGCAAGGATGCTTTCGCCTCATCGCAGGCGCAGCATGCGCCATCGCAAGATTCGCGCCTTCACTCCAGGAGAAACTCGGGGGGAAGCCTGGAGCTGAAGCGCAACCGCATGAGGCATTTTTCGGCTGTCTTCAGGCAGATGGACGAAAGCAACAGGCATTCGCCTAGTCTGCCCGAAAGTTGCATTCGGGTGTGGGCGGCGGAAATCGTGGCTGCCGTCGCCAGTCTGCATTCTCTGGGACTCGTGTGCAGGTTAGTTGTAGCGTTCGTTAAAACTGTTGAAGCGTAGTTGACACGCGGTTTTACGGGATGCAGTGCTGTTTTTTCAGGGATTTAAAACCAGATAATGTCCTACTAGGAGAAAGGGGGCACGTGCTGCTCTCCTACTTTAGTCAGTGGCCCAGCGTGAATTTCACCGTCGATCCTGTGGCTCAGGAAATGCTGTACACGGCTCCAGGTCCGTCGGCATATTTAAGGGAATCGTTTTTGCAAAAGGAAAAAAGCATTTGTGCGCTAACGGGTTTCCACTTTTCTCTTCTATAGAGATTGGAGGAATATTTACCATCACACCTGCCTGCGATTGGTGGAGCGTGGGTACTTTGCTGTTTGAATTGTTTACTGGAAAGGTATGCCTTATCGTGATTGAACCATAGCTTGTGCCGATCATGCATATTATGCACGTTAGCAAGTATGTGAACTTGTGCCGTTTCATAATGGCTACGGCTACGGTTAATTTAGGTTCCCCAGACTCGTGTTATCCCTTATCGGCAACAAATCACCTTTTCAAAATAGGCTTTGTTTAAATGTCGCTAAATTAAAGTAATGGAGTTTTATTTTTAGACATTCGCATCTTTGCATCCGGGAGGATTTACCAGGCACACTAGTCTTCAAATTCCATGCGCGCTATCTAACGAAGCAAATTCATTGCTGAAAGGGGTCAGTATTTCAAATTTTGTGTAAAATGCTTCGTTGACATATTGCGATGAAATTACATCTGGAGTTTTTAATTTTCCTTTTCAGTTATTATGCTATTATCCAACTGAGAGATTAGGAGGTGGCTTAAATGGTGATGACAGTGTTAAAATGCATCCATTTTTTCATGGATTCGATTGGAATAAAGTAAGTGTATAACGAGCGTGTTGATATTTTTTTTTTTAAAAATCCCATGTGAGGTTCTCGTCTCTGTTAGTTGACTCAAAATTACCATCACTAATTCCAGTTTCGTATCTGTAGTTATCTCGAATCAAATTTCTAAATTATTTTTGGGGTAACGGTAAAAATGTGAGAAAATTTCGTCGAAGTATAATAAGATTTATTTTTCAACAATAATGTATGTATAGATACATAAAAAATGGATATGACTAGACCTTAAAAACTATGATATTGATTATTAAAAGTTTACGCAGACTTCGTTTCGAGCGACTATGCTAAATTCTTGGTGCAAATAAATAATATTCTTAATATTTTGTTGAACAATAAACTTAACGAGTTTTGATCAAAAGTATAAAAATGCATTTAGGCTGGGAGGAAACATTAAAATTATTATTTGTGACTAGATTTAAACGTCCATGGGATTCCCAGAGCGCGGGCCACCCGGCTTTTCATTCCCGGAAACCAAGGAAAGTGCATTCGCTGCCTTTGCCTTATTGACAACAGGATTCTGCGCATAGATGTAAGTGGCGAAAGACACCACCGCAATGGCAATTACCGTGTTGCGGTCGATGGGAATATCAAAGATGAGCCAGCACAGAACTGCGGTGAACATCAGCTCTAAAGCGCTGGCAAACGTCTTCAGGATGGAGTTGAGCGTGTGCAGAAAAAAACTAGTCACAATTCCAATGGCAGCGCTGTTGACAATTATTCCTAAAACTTTGATGTTCAAAACCTGGCTGATTGCGGCCGGCGTCATTGCCTCGAAAAACTGGCCTTGAAGCATGAGGAACACCAAATTGCACACGATTGAATCGACGTACATGAAAATGTTCTGCAACATAATGTGAACGTCAATGCCGGTCGTCTTCAGCAGATACTCGTTATAGACTCCCGCGAAACACGAGCAGAAAACCTACAAGGATACGAATCGAGATATGTTGAAATTTTTACTTTCATCGATCAGCCATGTTCTTAAACTATTTAAAAAATTTCATAGAATTTCCATAACGGTGATTTAAAATCTGTCTCGTCTGCGTTTGGACATTTACAGATTAAAAATAATGCAATATTGAATTTTGCCTTCTCTGTGATTCGTAACCTGGAATTTGTTCGAGTTGGGGGATGCAGATTTTTAAACTTTAAAATTCCTTTGTTTTTGCAGGCATTTGGAAAAAATTGTAATTGAGGAGTTGTTTTACCTGCAACAGTATCAATGGAATGTTGATCGTGAAATGGGGAATGACGATTCCACCCGGTTGAGACGTTGGGAGTTCCTTGATGATACAGCCGACCGTCAACATCATTAGCGATAGCCACTGCTTGGTACTCAATTTTTTTTTGAAAAGAAACTGAAAGCGACAAAAATGTGGAGATTTAACGAAATGGCGTGACGTCGCTCCGCTTCTTACCGGAGAAAGTCGCGGCAGATATTACCTGGAATATGACGCCGGTAACAACGACTCGGAACTGCAGCAGGAGGAAATAAGTCGTCGGATCAAATGCGGATAAATTGACAAAGGCCAAGTTGTTGTACAAACAGTACAGTAATGCTGGCACGAAATACAAGGCAAATACTGCAAAAGCCGAAGATCGAAAGCAGTTTAGTTTACAAGCTGAGAACCAGCTGGGAATATAAAAAAATGCTGTGCTGGTTTTCAAATTCTGTGCAACATCTATAGTAAGTGATCCTAAAACATATTATGGCACGACTAGTGTTAGTAACCGGATAGGTTAAAATATTTAAATGAACTTTAAGATCGAATTTTGCCGACCTGATGTTCAGCAAAACCTGTAAATAGCGTACATCTGTATAACGCACTACCTGGAAGTAGCGATCCCGGTGGTTCGGTCCTAATGGTGTGTACTATTCACAGGTTTTGCTGTATATAGTTATGCAATCTTCGGAGATTATTAAGAGGACGCTAACGTCAAAATCCGCGATGTTTTAATTTCCCAAAAAACACTAATGCTTTCCACAAAAGTTGCTTTTGTGGTAAAATCCAGTATTTTACAGATATTATAAATTTTAAACAAATGCAGGACGGCTAGTCATAACAAGAGGCAAACTTAAGTGAAAGCAGGTGTAACTTATAAAATTATGGTGATAAACTTATGATTTTTTCCAAATTGAAATACCTTTCACATTTTGAGAAATTGCCGTCACCAGATCCCTTACATTATGCCTGAGAAAACAAAGAGAACATGAATAGACGCGAAAAAGGAGGGAGTTTGATGAGGAATTAACGTAAAGTATTTCACGTCTTCTAGCTAGATGTTCTTCCGTTTAAAGAAATACATGTATAATGTTACCCTACTTTAGTTTATCTCATAAAAAAACATGCTTGATGCGCAATAGTCCCCTTGTCATACAATGCACACATGCATTTTTACGAAAATGTTAGTACATTACATAAAAAATTAGTTTTTTTAGAATAAACAGCTGTTGAAACGAAAACTGCATGTATCCACATCCAGAAAACGGTGGTATACAGGTAGACCTATAACTTTGACAACGAATAAGGCCCTATACCAGATATTGTGTTGATTGGTTCCAACAGTTTTTTTAATATGTGAATTTCTTTAAAAACAATGATTTTATTGTTTGTTTAATAAAATTTTAAGTTGTAATGAAAATTGACAATGCATCGATGGTCCAAATACTATATTTGGCCTATAAAATACGCTTTTTATCATTATTTTAAAGAAATTGACGATGGCAACATGAAAAATGAAACTGTTGGATTTTAAATTACTGCCATGCACTTATATTTATTTGGAAAAAATTACAAAATGTGAACCTGAAATATGATTAAAATTGGAAAAAAAAAATAATATAAAAAATAGGAACATGAGCATAAACTTAAAAAATATTATTTATTAAAAATGTGTTAAAAATTGGAAACATTGATGTATACTCACTCTCGAACATAGGCAAAACAGGATATAATTAACTTAAGGCATTCTGTCAGAAGTACTACAGTAGTCGTATTGTAATTATACGAATTATCCGTATTTTTTGTAGCAGTAATCAAGATACCTGAAAGGTAAATAATAAAAAAATTGGCGCTCACCAACTCATTTGCATACGTCTATAGCCTCAGGAAGGGGCGTGTTAACTATTAAGCGCCAATATATTTTAATTAAAAAATCGTGCAAGCACCAACCTTGATTGATAAAGAGAGCCATGTAGGAGACGAATATAATCGCGCTCCATTTTGTGGGAAAGAGATCGCCATTTGATAAAAAGCTGCATAATGAATGGGAATTTCCTTTGAGATGAGAGGCAGCCATTTCGGATCCACGCAAAAAAAAATTGAATATAAAAACTAGTTATAATAATGTCTCTTTAAGTTAGATGGGTGAAAATGTGCTAAATGGAACCTTATTCATTTTAAATAGACGTTGCATAGATTTATCCAAGGTTAAATAGACGCATTTTGCACAATTTCATTCAAACTCCCAATGTTAAAAACGCTGACTGCTTCAACTACCCAGTTCCAGGTGGTGCTGACGATGCTATAATATGACGTCATTCAATGGCAAACAATCTGAAAATAAGATTTTAATTCTTGATTTGCTTAAAACAACATGTTTTCTCAATCGAATAATCTTCCATTGGAACTTTCATGCGTTTATTTTATGAATATTAAGAATTGGGTAAAGTAAATTCACAGTGCGGTATTATATCCGGTAAACATGCGCCATTTTGACTTTAGCTAAAGCGCCATTATATATATATATATATATATGAATGTTTGGAATGCCAAATTGGCGGGATTTTATATTATTAGCACATCAGCTGATCATTACATTTTGGGACAACGTTCTGGGAGGTAAGGAGTTTTAATCGTTCCTTAAAAATAACTTTATAAAATTCTGAATTTGTAATTGCATGTACATTTATGAGTTTCACAAGGTAGGGCAAGCAAGCTGTATTTAATTATTTTAAAAAAATACTGCAGATTTTTTTTAAAAAAAAATGACCGGAATTTGTTTTAGTTTTAATTTGTTAAAATCTGCATCTGCAAATAAAAAGTCAATAGAATGATAAAAAAAAACATTGAAATTTCTCCATTGTTCCGAAACACTTTTAAAAAAAATTGTAATAAGATTTAATTTTTTTTTTTTTTTGTTCTTCAATTCAATTCAATTCAATTCAACTCAGTACCCTACAGTCAGCAAATAAATGCCA
>JAQGCC010006084.1:0-10669 GCA_034698905.1 Xestoiulus laeticollis
AGTCGGTTATTCGATTAATTCCTCCTCAAGGTTCCTCCTTAATTGCTTTTGGAAAACTTTTTTACCAAAGAATACTTTAAAATGCAATTAAGAAGTTTTCAACTGCTAATCTGGATTTAATGAATGGCAATGGTTTTAACGCAAAAAAGCTAATGGACTAATAGACCGTGCAGCGTTCAGTTTTGCAGCTCCAAAAAAAAACAAGTTGAGAAAGTTCATTAAATGGCTAATTTAAATTTTATGAAGTAGCAGGGCATTCATCTTCCAGAATTCCGCTTGCACCAATTCCGAGAAAAATAACTTTGTTTTTATCACCTATAAATAATTCCAATATATTTACCAAAAGGTTATAAGTGTGATGACAGAATGGTTTAAAAAAACAGACTTGATAATTAAACTACACGTTACTTCAAAGGAAATTGTATCGATTCTATGTCGAGTATCTTAATTGGAAATCCATTATTTTTGTAAAAATTTTAAGTGAAAGGTTGGCTTCAAAAGGTTAAAAAATCTTTAAGCTGTTTTGTTGCTGCTACAATTGTATATTAGATTTTCCCCTCCAGAATCCTTTTTTTTCTATACTTGCTAATGGATATAACAACCTAGCTTGTTATGCACCATTGATCACCTCATAAATAACCTTATAATAAGCATAATGTATACTATGTTAATCTTGTTCATAACGAATTTACGAGCCAGACATAACTTTAAATTGCGAAACATATATATATATATATACAATGGATATAATGTATAAACTGTATGTATATACATGTATATGTATATACGCATTTTTGATTTATAAAATCTACACATTTCATTTAAAAGATATGAGCTTCTCCTCCTAACTGGTGCTATTAACCACTTTAGTAAATCTTGAGGTTTTGGAGTATAAAATACTATCTTTAAACTTCTTAGACCTCCATTAATTAGAAATTTAGTTAAGATTTAGCTTAAAAGCTTTAAAACAGACATTCCTGTGTCCAAAATTGGAAAGTTTTACAGTAAGCACATTATGAAAGATTTAACAATTTCAGTACTTAGTTCCTGTCATGGAGGTGTTGTGGCTAATTGTGTGGATCCCTTGATATTGTCATATTATATTGAGCCTACATCTAACCGCTCTGGAATTGCAGGTCTGATTCATAGTTACATATCATGGGGTCGGTCTTGCAGGGGGTCTGGTGTATGACATTGTAATCAGTTAATGGGTGTTGTGTTTGGGCACAATAAAGTAGTTGTGGCACAATAAAGTAGTTGTGCCCAAGTAGTTTTTGCGGTATAGGCTATCACATCCAGTATTTAACATTTATCGTTGCAATTCCCAATTTATCCAAAAGAACTAGCGTTCCTATACAGGACATTCAAATACATGTCTGGAATTTTGCAATTCCAGATTGATTTTCTTAAATTCGTCTCTGACGTCTGTGATGAATTCTCAGACGTTGACATTTGAAAATGATGAAATTACCGGTGGTAGAGCCGACAGTTGACCATGAGACAGCTGGGCTCCTGCGGTTCTGATAAATTGATGGACACTCTGGTTTTGCCACGTCTCTTGATGAATATCGAGTACATGCATGCGTTGCCATTTGGAGCACATTTGCTCGCTGATTGAATCCCTGCGCTGAATCTTAAAAGCCCAGTGGATGGATTCAGAGGTATTTCAAATGCCATGTGGAATGTTGGCGAGAGATCCGGATGGAGCAAGGAAACGGAAATGAAAAACGACCGGACAATGAGTGTTTGTAATATAGCTATTGCTCAGGTAGTTTGGTCTAATAAGGTGCGAACGTGCCAACGGAAGCTTTTGTTTTTGTAATCAGTAAATATGAGCTTAGTAGATTCATTAATCAAGATTGGCTCCAGCAAACAATCAGGTTGCAATTGATTGCCAGTAATGGCATCATTTCAATCACAATCACTATTGGTTCTCCTTAACGACATTTTCTGGGAATTCCCTTCCATGATCCCTGCCGTGATCCCTATCCTTTATTGCCTTTTCATGTATCAGTAAAGCCTGGTTTACACATAACGTTTTGTCGTCAGTCTTGCATGATCATGACGACAAAACGATCACTGACGACCTCTGATGATCACTGAAACAGACTTTAAACTTGGTCTATATGTAACGTCAGGTTTTCAGTGATCTTTTGTCGTCATGATAATGCAAGACTGACGACAAAACGTTGTGTGTACACCAGGCTTTAGCCTCGTTAATTGTAGCTCGAGGTCTACAAGTAACGTTTTGTCGTCAGTCTTGCTTGATCATGACGTTAAAACAATGACTGACGACTTCTGATGATCCGAAACAGGCTTTAAACCTGCATGGTCAGAAGTCGTCAGTGATCGTTTTGTAGTCATGGTCATATAAGACTGATGACAAAACGTTACGTGGAGACCTGGCTTATAATAGAATTACATCAATACCTCGTTATCATGTCATGCTAGTCGTGCTAATTTCGTAAGATCTGAATTTCATAGAAAAATTTGTAAAAATCACTATGTCCTAGATGTATAAGTTATATGCATTGCCATACCCATTGTACATGGAACATGCATGAATATACATGTACACACTGTACATATACACGTACTTGTGTTTGGGAAATTCAAATAAGTTGCCCATGTTTGTATCCAGTTTCTGTATGTCCATATTTGGGCACTTAGCCATAATGTACATGTTTGTGTTGGCCAGGATCAGGAGAATATCTTAAATTACCTTTTACATAATATGACAATATGGTCCTATATTTTTCTACCGGAGTGTATGTATACTGTAAAGTAGTACGCCATAGGCTTATTTTTTTGCCAATTCGGGGATATCAGAAATTACATTTCTTTATTGTTTACTCCTAAAGAGATTTTTATAACTCCTTTGCATCACGTGTGTAACTAGAATCTATATCCCTGGAATACAGATGAAAGTCCGCTTTGATGACGGTGTGTGCGGCCATCCGCTCAACCAGAAAATGGCATTTTGTGGAGAAAATGTCAAAGATGGAACATTCAGCCCATATACATTGTACAGTAACCTTTTAAAGGTTTCTGGGATTACATTCACGCCGCCTGGTGGATGTCAGAGGTATATGCTACTTCCTAATTCTTTACATTCCGCATGTTTTGGATTTAAAGTCTTTACTCGGCTTATTTTGGTTCAAGAGATTCCCAATCTTCAGTTGTTTCCATAACACAAAAAACTAGGAATGTGTAAACAGTTTGTCATCAATCTCGTGTTGGATTTTTTTTATCTTCTCTCAAAACTGGGGTAGACTAAATAGTGAGCTCATCTACTTTGGAACAATACCTCCGTTAATGCATTTTCAATAATGCATTCGAGTTTTTTTATATAAAATACATTTAAATGTAGAGAACATGAGAGGTCACAACCAAAAAAATAATATTGGCATAACATTGTAAATGCATTTGCACAAATGTGGTTTTCATTGCTGAAAATCTATTTTTTTCGCTTTATTGTGATTGATTTGCACTGTAGGGATGAAATCTATCGATTCTATGAAAATCTATGGCTCATCTAGAGCAGACAAACGTATAAATGATATGCTCTTCTTTGAAGCAATTCATATTGAGAGCATTCATATAACATCCCAACCATCTAAAGCTGTCCAGCCACAAATTTCAAAATACCTAATTTTTTTTAATGCATTCCAGTAACACAGATATGGCTTGCATTTTGCAAAGGCATTTTTCAAAATGTCACATGATAAAACGATGGACAAAATATACGTCCTATATGATAAATACTGTATACTCGCGAGCACTTTGTCAATTTGAAGGTTAGTTTATTTCGTAAGAAATATGTTATAGGTGTCCTGCCTTGACCCTTAATGCATTTCAGAATATCATGTCCATAAATTCTCTTATCGCTGTAGTTATGCACGGTTGTCGGATTTTAATAGGGGATTCTACGTGAAATATGTTTACTTCCAACTCATCGTGAAAACGGAAACCATGCAGAAATAAATATTTATCACTATACTTGGATATCGAAAATAAATAGGGTACAATCTTTTTAAAGGAAAAATTCTTCGAGAATTTCATTTCAAAAGTTCTTGGAAAAGCACCAATTTTTTGTGTGCAATAACAGTTATGTTTGACCTCGTAAAACATTCTTCTATAAAACATCTACATGTATACCGTGCTGCAAAAACACTTTCAAAACACGTTTCTGTTTACAAGCAAGATGGTTGTGATATTTTTGGATTTACACGGTTTAAAAATATCATAGTCGGAATATCACAAAATATTATCATCATGAATATCATAGATGCATTATGCAACAAGTAAGTTTAACCATACATATATATACATGTACATGTAATTTATAATGTTAATACTAGTGAACGTAGTGGTTTTAGATTGTTTAACTAAACTGCCCCAGGCGGAAAATTTTCATTGGGTACTTTTTGGCGTTTAATCAATCGTCAATTAATAAAACATGGGAATAACATTAAATTATTGATCAAAATATTATATTATTACATGTACATGTACATCGCTGGAGATATGTACATATTCGAATGTAAGGGAACGTACTGTATCTGGTAATTTATTGATCATTAATTAATTGACCTCCCATTTTCTCATACTATATATTCATGTTAATAAATGTATACATGTACATGTACATGTATGTGTATTATTTAATTTTTCTGCCTGCATTACAACTCAAATATTTTTAATGCAACCTTAATATATGCACATCATTGTGTTTTTGCAACATGTGCTTTACATGCATGTTATCGGCGATCTTTAACGTATTTCCATAGTGTTCAACCTTAACGGCACAATTAGCATGATTGCAATGGTTAGGATTTAACCTTAGGCCCATCTTACCATTACCGTATCTTTATTGCTCTGAAAATTTCCAAGTACCAAATCAGCATTCACATGGGGTAATTTTCTATACAGAAATTTAAATAATGAGCGATTTAACCTCATTTCGATTGCACAAATGAGATGTTCTTGTCTTCAAGAACATTTGCAATGATAACCAACTTATTTTACTGCCAGGCTTTTGACAATAAGATGATCATTCTTTAAAAACTAGCAAAGTTCTGCAGTTGCCTATATAGCATTTATTAGATAAGATCACGTGGCCTCTATGTCCCAAGCCTCTCAGAAATTAAGTTAATTGTTGGGATGTTGATGGACGAGGCCTATGCTTCCCCAGCGCCCTCTAAGTGACAATTAATCATGAAAGATGGCTGTGGCAAGGGCTGTTGGGAATCGTTTTAATTACCCGAATGGGTGTATATGTAGGAATTTGTCGAGACTGGTGCGACATAGCTACGGTGTGGAAACACCATCAATAAAACGGGTCGTTTGCGCACTCATTTTTCAACCGTTTTGGACATAATCAGGGGCTGCTGAGATGGCGTCTCTCGAGATGCTGCTTGACCATTAATTAATTGATCGAAATGGTCTTCTTGCACGAAGTGGTGCATCAGGAATAGTACTTCACACCAAAGGGTCACTCCATGCAACTCTGGGTGGAGGGAAAGGGAATTTTGTCGTGGCATCATGAACCTTGACTGACATTTTTACTGCTGCATCTTTGAAGGGCTCATCAAGTTCTGATGGCTGGCAGCATTGCCATATAAGTCACATTTGGTCGGAATCCTTCTTAATTGAACGTGCTGGTTAGGTTAAATCAGGCTTTCACTCTAATGACCTCATTGGGGACTATGTGACCCCCAAGAGTTTGAAATCTTCAAAATGGTGTTTTTAATAGTTTGGATGTCAGTAATATGGTAATTGTCATGATAGGCATGCAGTTTATGGCCCTTACTGTTACATTTGAAAAAAATTAAGTTTTCTTGAACTGCATGGTGATGATGATAAGTTTTTCAAAGATGAATACGCAACATTATGTTAAAATTGATTCAATTTGCCAATATTTCTGACATTTTTTCATTGTTTATTTGGTTTATTTAATATGGTGATTGTCATGATATGCATAGGTACATGTATGTATAAGTTTATGGTCCTTACTGTACATTTTAAAAAAAATTAAGTTTTCATGCATGTGTTGCGTTTACCGTAGAACCTGTCTAAAATAATCCTGTGTAAAATAACAATCCTCTCTAAAATAATAAAATGTGCCGGTTGCGACATTAGGACCCTTGTATGAAATGATAAACCTCCATAAAGTGTTGTTTAATAACTTTTATTAATCCCAATGATATTTTAAGGGAATATCAGTAATGGAAAATTGAAAAAATGGGGGAATTCCCTATTTTGAAGTTGTATACACTGTAGCATGCATGTTCACAGATGTACCTGTCTAAAATAATATTTTTTACTGGTCCCAACAGTATTATTTTAGACTGGTTCTACTGTACATATGGCAATCAGTTGTGTATATGCCGTTTACTAAACTTGTGTAAGTGTTCCCTGATAAGGCTCGTGGTCCATTACCATGGTTCAGACAGTTAAGAATGTTCAAGGAAATTCAAGAAAGTTCCAACATAAACCATATTAAGCTAGTTGTATGAAAGTTGTCATGGTTTCCTGCATACAATCCAACCAGCTCAACAATGAGTCAAGTAGGGGACCAAGAGACTCATCAGGGAACAATAATACAATAATGGTAAATGTCCGACACGATCACTGATTGCCATCCTTCTAATTCGCTTGACCCGAAGTCGAATTGCAAGAGCGCCATTGTCCACATTGTCCCGTTTTGTTTCTGGTGAATGGCCATGGAGCAAGATGGCGGCCATTGTTGGTCGACGTCGCCCTTTGTTGGCGCCCTGGCGCTTGTTTGACCATTCGCACCGAACCAATTGGCGGCTTTTTTGCTGCCGCCCCTCATTTTCGCCAATTTGTTCGTTTTGAAAAGCCGAGTGTTTGCCGTTGTACGAACCGATAATGTCAATATTCTTGGACGTTTTCCAATAACAGGTCCGCTGGAGAGTGCCGGCTTTGCCAAGTGCCACTAGAAGCGCCAAAAATGCTCTTGAGGGACGGGTGCACCAGGAGAACAATACGCAATTTCCGCATTTGTTCGAGTGGTCGGCACTTTTTGTGGAACTTGTCTCTTTTTTTTTTGTTGTTTTTCTGACGGTCTTCATGGATTTTTTTTCCCCATGAAAATCGCTTGACATTTCTGAAATTAATTTATGACGTTTACTGGTTTTGGCGACTTATTGACTGGCACTTGCGTTTAATAACGTCAAACATTGTGGCGTTTGTAACTTTGGATGCATGTTGCTGAAGCATCGAATAATATACATGTATGGCACTATCATTTTGCAGTGGATATGTTCTTTCTGCAAATTTGGATTTCAGTTTTGGACAATGGAATCATGCTTAAATTCCTTGGTTGTGCAGTTCTGCCAAGAAGTCGTTTTTTTGCAAGAATATCCATTCCTGAATCTGATTACATTTTATACTTTTTATGACCATTTCAAAGGTGGTGATTTCAATCTTAAGTACCATCTGCATGATTTAAAAACACATTTTTAGTATGGAAATTATCACAAAGAATCTAACACTAGAAATTCAGTTATGGAATCCTGTTGCATGTCTTTCGCACAATTGACCATTTTTCGGCTTTACAATTTCGAATTCAGTATAATAATGGGTTAATTGCGATTGACTGCTCACTGCATAATTGCTGTACATTTTACATTCAAAGTAGATAATTATGCATTCAAGCTTTCATTATACATGTAGTTTGCAGATTATTTGCAGTGACTGTAAACTGCCAAAAGTCAACCTGACAAGAGAAAATTTATTACATTATAATTGATTTTAGCTGACAGTAAGGGAATTTCTGAATTAGCCTTGATGTATAGGAATTTGTGGAAATTCTTCAGAAATTTTAGCTTTTTGTCCATGATTCCAACACATACGTCACAACAGAAGTTTCACTAGAACTATTTTTTATTAAAGATCCATTATATATACTCATAGCATGTTTAAATGTTTCCGTCGTCCTTATACCAAAATATACAACCGAAATTATACTTGATGTTAATTATTAATCTCGCCATATAAGATTTCTAATTTTCCAAAAGGAACCATGATTTTATATGGCCAATTATAATGCAATCGTTTTTCGCTTAATAAAGAATTTACGATGTTTTTGCTTGGTGGCTTGGATCCAGGACCCCTTATCATCAGCGCATATAACGACTTTGTTTTATGACATTTTGCCATTCCATAATTGCGTATTGTAATATAAATGAGTTTTGCGGGATGAGTTTCCTATTATAGGGGTTTTTCCATCACATGCAGTAGTATATATACCATGCATTATGAACTAGTTGTTTTGTTGGGATTTTCAGGCTATTTGGAATATTAATTGATTTGCTTTAGGTTATTAAGACCTTAAGTTATTTTTTTTCCTAGAAGTACGTGTATATATATGAGACGTGCAGGTCTTGGTTTCTTTACTGAATTTGTCGTTTGAAGAGAACAGTCTGTAATCTTGTCAATATCAATGTACCATTCACTAATTGACATAAGTTACAGGCAGGATTTTTGGACCTAACTTGTACATGTAAACTTAATTGTACATCAAGAAAACTATACATGTTCATTATATGAGTACCCTGGTGAATATAATTGAGATGTCAGAAAGTAAAGCTGGTATATACTTATGTGATTATATAGCCATCATCTGATATTCAAAGATTCGTCTGTGGATTGGTTAAGACAGCGCACATGTTACTTGCTATTAAATCAAATAGTACCCATGGATCTCATGAAGAAAAGGGAAAATTCAATTTTCGTTCCCAACTGTCTTAATCAAAGCTGCTTGAGTCCTTGTATACATCCTGTCTGTTCGTGCAATTATATCATAATTAAAAATGTATTCACTGCCTCGAATAAATGCATAAAGGATGCTGAATATAGATCCTGTTTTTAGCATCTTCATCTAAATTTATGTCGTCAATTCAAAGAAGAGCTAATCTCTGCAAATGTAATTAATATGGTGAATTTGAAATTGAGTGCATACATTACTGCATTCGTTCATGTAGTTCATTGACTATACAAAAGACAGTAGATGAGTTGTAATTCATACAAGAGAAAAGCTCTTTATATAAAAACGTATATGATGTGCCATGGCAATATAAGCGTAATATTGTGTGTCGTGCATTTAGAAATTTTTGAAAACACTAAAATACCGGTAGATATAGTCAAAGTGACCGTGATCTTATAGACATTTTTTGAAAGGTCTTCTCTGTCTTATCGTGTATGATGCAAGGGAAGTTGAAAATTACATTTTTGGGGGAATTGTGGTGGTACAATAATTCTAACAATGATTTTGGGAAGAGGTAGATGCTCTTCCAAGAAAAATCCAAGAAAAATAACAGTTCATAATAGCTTCGACACCTCCTATAACCGCCCTGGACCTTCAATTTTTACACCATGTAAAAAAACTCACGGGTAGCTGGGAAACTACACCCTGATTAGACCTCGGTTGCGGGTAACTTTTATTGGAATGGACCCGCTCTATAGCCTGACTGACCCCATGCGGGGTAAACCTCATATTCAACTTCCTGGACACTAAAACCCAACCCTGAAAATAAACAACGGTGGTGGGACTGCTGACTGACGGACATGGGGTGTGTTGCTGACCCCAAAATACCCCCACTGTCATATGGACCAACACGTGCATCTTGATGCACAGATTTTTCAAAACTCTGCTTTAACCAGAATTGCATTTTCTTGAATTAACGTATATTCGTGACCCACATATGTCCAGATCACATTGCAGATTATCGTGATTTTTTTGTATTCTGGATTTCAATAATTCATGTTTTCTTTTTCTAACCGATGACCAGTGGTGTTTTAGGCCATCACGTTGCATCGCTCCCTGATAGGATGTTATTAATTCCTGATTAAGATTCAGGTGCGCCTTGATGGGGGATTAGGTTTGATGAGGTCGTGAGCCTGCATGCATAAGAAGCGGAAATTAGAGCGAAAATTGCTTCGGAAATGGAGCGTGCAACGTGAATTTGCATGCAATTCCCTCATCTTGAATCTTCGAAAAAGTACTTTGAATGCTTTTTTCTGAGAGGAAGAATTATTTGCGGATATAATTTAAATGAACTTTTTGCAGGTTGTTGAGATTCTTTAATAGGTAAACACGCGTTTGTCGAATCGTTTGCATTTGCATCTTAAATCAAATCCAAATTGCATTTGGAATCAATTGTCAAAATCAACTTAAAAGACGTTATGGTGGGTAATAACACGCGTTTTCATTCTATGTTTGACATTAATATGGTTAGTTAACGATGCTTTAACACTTAACAAATGACAATATGAAGTAAGTTTAGACAAAATCTGCATGCTTGCCAAGTAAGGAAAAATGCATGACCACGCCAAATTGAAAGAGGATAAAAGCAATTCAAAGCGAATGCAATGCATCCTGAATGGCATTGCAATGAAGCACCGTATACATGTATATGATTAGGTGCATTCAGCTTCTGAATTTCAGCCACGTCAAAACGTGAAGTAATTTCGGACAAAAGCGAAGAGATGTTTGCATGCTCACCAAGTAAGGTAAAATGCGTGACCACGCGAAATTGAAAGAGGATAAAAGCAATTTAAGGCGAATGCAATGCATCCTTTATGGCATTGCAATGAAGCACCTCTGAGATATGATTAGGTGCATTCAGGTTCTGAATTTCAG
>JAQGCC010006085.1:0-10669 GCA_034698905.1 Xestoiulus laeticollis
GGTTTCTCGACTCTTGTTTTTCCTGCAAACCGCAAATTTACGCGGTTTCTCGACTCTTGTTTTTCCTGCAAACCGCAAATTTACGCGGTTTCTCGACTCTTGTTTTTCCTGCAAACCGCAAATTTACGCGGTTTCTCGACTCTTGTTTTTCCTGCAAACCGCAAATTTACGCGGTTTCTCGACTCTTGTTTTTCCTGCAAACCGCAAATTTACGCGGTTTCTCGACTCTTGTTTTTCCTGCAAACCGCATCCGCAATTTTCCGCGGTATCTCGACTCTTGTTTTTCTTATCCGTGTGTGGCTTCTTTTCCGCAGTCTTGCAGGAAGCGGAACGGCTGCGGAAGAAGCAGGCGCAGAGGAAGAAGCCGAAGAAACCCAAGGCGGACGCCGAGAGCCACGGGAAGACGGAACGTGCCCCAACTGCCTTGTCCGCGGAACAGTCAGTGGAAGAGTTGCTGGATCGGCGCAGGAGGGAACTGATGCGGCAAACCGCGGAACCAGAGGAGGAGGAGGAGGAGGAATCGGAACGGAAGCCGCAGCGGTTGGAAAGTCCACCGAAGGAGGACAAAGACCGCGAGGAAGTCGAAAATGAGGAGGAGGAAAGATCCGATTGCGGAACGGTCCGCAAGTCCAAGTCGGGCAAGAAGAAGAAGAGGCGCAACGAAAAGTCCTTGTTTCCGTTAACCAGCGGTTTGGAAAACCGCGGCAAAAACCACAGTCTCGAAGATTGCGCGGTGTTGGCAGACAAGTTCACGGGAGGATGTTCAGGCCCCGCGGAAAACGAGAGACTCAACATCTCGCTTTATACCGATAGGATCAGCGCCTACAAGTTAGTCAAATCCGAAGGTAAGATTCCGATAATAATGATCCTAAAGGTCATCGAGCCCCCAAGACTCAACGTTACCTTTGACCTTTTTCTGTAGTCGACAACCACGTGGCTGCGGAGAACTTCGATCACGCCTATCATCTGGAGATCTGGAAGGGCAATGTTTCAGGAGCCCTAAAGATGGCGGCTCAGAAAGAGCAGCTCAGCGATTGGCTCGTGTCGCTAGCCGTCTCGGGTGAGGTTGCGGATATATAGAAATTGCGGTTGCGGTTGATGCCACGCACGAGCGCTTAACGACCACTTTCCATCTCGTCCGCAGTGTCGCCTACGTTTTGGTCCCAGATGGCTCTTTTGTACGTCAAGCAGCTAGTCGACGGCGGTTATCCGCAGAAGGCGGTTTCCTATCTGGTGGCGCAGGGAAAGGTCCAGGAAGCGGTTGACGTTCTCAAGAAACACGTGTCTTACAGGTGAGAACCGCATTGGAATAAAACCGCCTGTCGAAAAGTTATCGCATGGTGAAGATTGTGCGGTGCTAGCGCTTTTTGCGGTTCAATAACCACCGTCCGTTTTTTAGGGAAGCCATCGTCTTGGCCAAAGTGAGGCTTCCCGACGAACCGCTAGCCGCGCAATTGACGGAGGAATGGGCCGCGCGGTTGGAGAAGGAAGGCAACTGCGAATGCGCCGCCAAGTGGTACGTCTTTTTTTTTTTTTTGCGGTTATCCCACACGTGAAGTTTCAGTTCTTAACCGCGCGTCTTGTTATCGCCTCAGCTATTTAGCCGCGGGCAACCACGAGAGGGCCGCTTTGATTCTCAGCCAGAAGAACGAAGCCGCGTCGGTTCGTGTGGCCGCCCGCATCGCGGCCAAGTTCCAAGACCGCGAAAAAGCCACCGTTTACGCCCACAAGGGCATCTTGTGCTGCATGGTCGAAGAGGAGTACGCCACTGCGGAAGAAATGTTGCGCGAACATCCGCAATTGAAGGTCTGTGCCCTAAGTGGTTGGGACCTTGAAAACCACTTGGCATTTCGTTCGACGTGCATTTAAACCGCGGTTCCCGTTCGTTTTTCAGCCCTATTCCTTCGTGATCCGCGCGGTCCCAATTCTGCGGGCGTTCTTCTGCGGAGAAGAGGACGTGACTTTGACATCTTTAGTGCGGTTTTTAGAAGAAGATAAGGACACGCTCGTGGCGGAGGAGGAGAAGGACTTAGGCGAGCAGCAGGCATGCCTCATGCGATGCCCCGCGATGCCTTTGCCTCAACAGGAGTCGCACGTAAGTTCGCAGGGTCCTTACGCAAAAACAACCTTTGGGCTTGTTTCGTAGCTGCTTTGGCTCCCTGTTTTACTCTTCTGTATTTCCTATGTTTTCAATCACTTTTTTTGTACAGGATTGTAAGAACCAGGGGGACAAACGAGTTCTCAAAAGTCATAAAATAGTCACAAATATATTCTATTCATAAAAAGTCCTAAAAATCCTGAAAAAAGGCCTAAAAGTCCTGAAATAGTCCTAAAAGTCTTAAAAAAGTCCTGAAAGTCCTAAAATAGTCCTAAATAATCCTAAAATAGTCCTAAATATTCCTGCAAAAAGTTCTTAAGTCCTAAAATAGTCCCAAATATTTTTTAAAAAATTCTTAAAAGTCTTAAAAAAGTCTTCAAAAATTAGTGAAAGTTTTAAAAGATTCCCAAATATTCCTAAAAAAAGTCCTGAACGTCTTAAAAAAGTCCAAATAGTCCTAAAAGTCTTAAAAAAGTCCTGAAAGTTGTAAAATAGTCCTAAATATTCCCAAAAAAAAGGCCTAAAATTCTTAAAAGTCTTAAAAAAGTCCTGAAAGTCCTAAAATAGTCCTAAATAATCCTAAAATAGTCCTAAATATTCCTGCAAAAAGTTCTTAAGTCCTAAAATAGTCCCAAATATTTTTTAAAAAATTCTTAAAAGTCTTAAAAAAGTCTTCAAAAATTAGTGAAAGTTTTAAAAGATTCCCAAATATTCCTAAAAAAAGTCCTGAACGTCTTAAAAAAGTCCAAATAGTCCTAAAAGTCTTAAAAAAGTCCTGAAAGTTGTAAAATAGTCCTAAATATTCCCAAAAAAAAGGCCTAAAATTCTTAAAAGTCTTAAAAAAGTCCTGAAAGTTGTAAAATAGTCCTAAATATTCCTAAAAAAAAGGCCTAAAAGTCTTAAAAGTCCTAAAATAGTCCAAAAAGTATTAAAAAAAGTCCTGAAAGTTGTAAAATAGTCCTAAATATTCCTAAAAAAAGGCCTAAAATTCTTAAAAGTCCTAAAATAGTCCTAATAGTCTTAAAAAAGTCCTGAAAGTTGTAAAATAGTCCTAAATATTCCCAAAAAAAGGCCAAAAAGTCTTAAAAGTCCTGAAAGTCCTAAAATAGTCCTAAAAGTATTAAAAAAGTCCTACAAAAGTACTAAAAGTCTTAAAAAAAAGTCCTGAAAGTCCTAAATATTGAATTATGAAAAAGTGGTTGCCATGCTGTGCTATAATTCCTCTAATAAGTGCTAAAAAAGTGTTGCGGTTAACTTTTAATATTCCCATTTCGTTCCGCAGATCGTTCCGTGGATTTCCGTAATGTTGACGCTGAGCCGCTTGGACCTCATGACGAAGAAGCTCACGGAATTCGTACGCCGCATCGTGACCGTCTTCGCGGTTCTCCACAAAAGCGGCGACGTACCGCGGCTGACGCGGTTCGGGAGTAAGTTGATTCCGACGGAGGACATCGGTTTAGTTTTAACCATCTTAGTGGCCTCCATGGCCACGGAATTGGAAGACCGCGGCATTGCAACCCCGGAAGACGCCACAGGATCACTCCGCGCTTACGTGACCTTAGCTGGGGTTCACCGCTGCGTGGCTGAGGAGGAAAATCTAGTCCACGCGGCTTGCGTCTTCCGCGACGGATCGGACAATTTTGCGGTCGATGTTGCGGCAACACACCTTTTGAACGAGGAAAGGGCCGAATTGTCGCGGCTGAAGACGAGGCTGGCGTACGTGAAGGTGGCGCTCGCTTCTGTTGCCGCATCGCGGAAGAGAGCCACCGCGGCGATTACTGCTACGCAGCACGTCGAAGAACCGCGGGAAGAGGAAGCGGAGCGCGGAGAATCGGAAGCGGTTGCGGCATTGGAAGTCGAGAAGATAGCCGCGGACGCCCTTATCCAGAGTCCGGGAATAACCACGGCAGGACTCCAAGCGGAATGCGACCGCGTGGAAAAGGAAATCTCCAAATTTGCGGATAGGTTTCAGGTAGGTCGTATGCGGTTTGCGGTTCCGCCGAGTGAGTTTCCGCAATGATGCGAGTGCGCGGTTTCACGGTCTCGTTTTTTCCCCCCTACAGATGGAATACTTTCCAGATCCGCTGGATTCTGCGGTTCTTCTGGCGGAGTTCGGCTACGCGCACCACAAGCGCTGCGGTTGCGAGAATTCGGCGCGGTTCTTCAAGACGGCCGTGGAATTTGGAAGAAAGTTCTCCACGTTGGAGAGACAGACCGCAAAATTCGACGGTTTCGAAACCCAATGATGCGGTTGCGGATTGTTCTTTTTATTAAATCGGTGGTTTTTTGAAACTTGTGTGGAAACGTCCGTTGTGGTTATTGTGGAACTTTCGTGGAATTTGTGAATTTTGTTGGTTTTCACCCCAAGTTCAATTAATTAATCTATAATTAAATTTTCAACTATTTACATCATGTGAAAGGCCTTTAGAATTTCATGGATAAGGCCCTTAGAATTCAAGGAAAAGACCTGTAAGGTCCTTAAAATCCAAGGAAAAGACCCTTAAAATCCAAGATATAATGTCCTTAGAATTCAAGGAATAGGTCTGTAAAATCCAAGGTAATGTCCTTAGAATTCAAGGAAAAGATCTGTACAATCCAAGGTAAGGTCCTTTAAAATGTGGTTTAAAATCTCAACTCAAAGACCTTTAGGATTTCAACTAATAAGTCATTGATGTCTCAATGAAAAGGTCCTTGAAATTTTAATCAAAGACCCTTAAAATCTCAACTCAAAGGCCTTTAATATCTAAACAAAAAGGTGCTTAAAATTTCAAATCAAGGACCCCCAAAATCTCAACTCAAAGGCCTTTAGGATTTCAACTCAAAGGCCTTTAATTGCTCAATGAAAAGGTCCTTGAAATTTTAGTCAAAGACCCTTAAAATCTCAACTCAAAGGCCTTTAATTGCTCAATGAAAAGGTCCTTGAAATTTTAATGAAAGACCCCTAAAATCTCAGCTCAAATGCCTTTAGGATTTCAACTCAAAGGCCTTTAATGCCTCAATGAAAAGGTCCTTAAAATTTCAAATCAAGGACCCCTAAAATCTCAACTCAAAGGCCCTTAATGTCTGTCCTTAAAATTCCAGGTAAGGGCCTATAAAATCTCAACTAAATGTACTTTAAGTTTACAAAAATGACCTTGAAGTCACCGGTTGACCTTTGCCCTCCAAACAGTCAAATCCAACCTGAAAATATGTAATTTGTAATTTTGTACCGCGTTTAAACAATGTGCCAATCGGTTCCCTATAGCTCCCGCCTAATTTTAACTCTCGACCTTTGACCCCCGCTTCCACGTGCCTTAATTAATCGCCTCGTTTTTAATTGGCAGTTGGCCAGCTAGGGTCGAGTTCATGCAGGTGCCAGGTGGACACGAGCGGTCAGTCATTGTCATTTGTCAGTCCTCTAGCTGCTCGCCCAGTGCACTCATCGGTCACTCAGTCTGTCAGTGACCACTGTCCACTACACTCGACGCAACCACGTGCCTAGTTGTTAACAAAAAAATGCCTTCACTTAACTGCAGGCTCATTTTGTTTTTGTTTTTGTTATTCTCCTCCGCATTTGTTAAATTAATCAACAGTTTTTTAATCAACTCTTCCGTTAACCAGCCGTTAGTTAACCCCAATAACACGCTAATTTGGAGGACCAATAACGGTGAGTTTTAAGCGTTTAAAGCTAGGGTTCAAAAGGTTAAAGTTTAAATTATGCTCATTGAAGTGAATTTTTAGCTTTTATTCGGGGGAAATTTTGAAATTCACTTTTTCTGTGGCCATGGAGAAAATTAAAATTGCATCCACTTAAATTGGATAGCATTCCAAGAATTTGCCCAAAAATGTCAGCTATTTGGGGCGGGAGAATTTGTCCTCATTAGGACATATTTGACCTTTGACCTATATAGCTCGCATTCCAAAACGGACATTGTTATCTATAGTGAGTTTTATCGCGAGCAGTTAAAAACAAGTAAATTGCATGGTCGATGCTATATCGAGAAGAATTTCGTCTTGAAAACGAGTCGATTATCGAATATTAATGAACGTGAATTTCGAATATATTTGACCCAAAATTACCGTTGTGCCCGCGGCCTCCTTTGCAGATGACCTCTTCCTGGACGACTACATGGCCCGTGTGAACACCAAGGCGGAGAGCCTGCTGCAGTTCGAACTGGAGAAAGTGGAGAGACATCTGCTGTCGCACTTCACGGTCAGACATCGCAAGGTCAGACACGCCGAACCGCAAACCACCGATACAGGTACGGACTTCAGGCCGGGCTCTACGAGATCGGAGAGTTAATTCTCTGGAAGCAGCTGACTTCCGGGATCTCTGGAGGAGGACTTTAGAGATTTCCGAAGGTGGTCTTCCGGGATCTCTGAAAGAGGACTTCGAGGAGGAAGACTTCCGCGGTCTCTGGAGGATGACTTCAGAGATCTCTGGGAGGAGGACTTCCAGGATCTCTGGAGGAAGACTTCAGAGATCTCTGGATGAGGACTTCTGAGATCTCTGAAAGATGACTTCCGGGATCTCCGGTTGGCTTTTGGGATCTCTGGAGGAGGACTTCAGGGATCTCCGGAGGAAGACTTCAGGGATCTCTGGAAGACTTCCGGGATCTCTGGAGGAGGAATTCCGGGATCTCTGGAGGAAGACTTTGGAGATTTCCGAAAGAGGACTTCAGGGATCTCTGGAGAAGGACTTCTGAGATCTCTGAAAGATGACTTCCGGGATCTCCGGTGGGCTTTTGGGATCTCTGGAGGACGACTTCCGGGATCTCTGGAGGAGGACTTCTGAGATCTCTGAAAGATGACTTCCGGGATCTCTGGTGGACTTTTGGGATCTCTGGAGGACGACTTCCGGGATCTCTGGAGGAAGACTTCCGGGATCTCTGAATGAGGACTTCCGAGATCTCTGGAGGAAGACTTTCGAGATTTCTGGATGTAGACTTCGGGCATCTCTGGAGGACTTCAGAGATCTCTGGAGGACTTCCGGGATCTCTGGAAGAATAATCTCAATTGTTTTTTTCTCCGTTAGGTCCTCATCGAGAGTCCATCCCTCCGTCGCCTCGTACGTGGCGTACTTCCGGAGTAATCTTAGAGGCCGGAGCGATCCGTGCCCGCGGCCAGACTTTCGTCCTCGCCGTGGAGAAGCCGATCGCCCAGAACCCGCAGACTTCCGTCCGCATTTGGACATGGGACCAAAAGACCCAAAGCCTGGACAACGTCACGCGGATCACGGTACGCCCGATCAACTCTTGTTTTCTTTTCCTTGCCGATCGCCTCTTCTCGATCGGTAGTTTCACGTCTGCGTTTCCTCCCGTCCTTAGATCCCGCACGCGATCGGCATCGAGCCCTTCGTGATCAACGACGAGCCGCACTTCATCTGCGTGATCAATGCCGCCGACGATCTTCTCGATCCGTTCATCCGCCGGAGCGAAATATACAAGATCGAGAGCGACGGATCGTTAACGTCCGTGCAGGCGAGTCCGATCGATCCGTTTGTTGCCGATCCAGTTTATCCGACTCGCTTCTGATCCATTTGTTCTCTTGATCGACAGACGGTCTTGACCATCTCCGCCACCAAGTGGAGGCACTTCTCTTACGACGGAACTTCTTACTTGGTCCATTCCAGTCACGTCAAGTACGACGGAGTCAGGTCCAACGAGACGTTCGAATGCGAACGGACCAAGCTGAAAGGTAACGATCGGGTTGATCGGGCTGATCGGGTTGATCGAGAAAGGTTCTTGTCCTTCTTCGGGAGTGTTTTGACGTGTTCTTCTTGATCGCTAGCGTCTAGGTCCGTCGCGGTTTACGGATGGAGAGGAAAAGCTTTCGGAAAGGTAACGTCGATCGGGTTTGTTCGTTAGCGTAGCCGATCAAATTCGGATCGCTTGATCGTGTTCTTGATTTCCGCTAGATGCTGACGCTTCCCGCCAGTTACGTGTCGGATGTGGAACATTGCGCCATCAACGGGAGGGAGTTCCTCATCGTGGCCAACCAGAGAATGGATCACCGCAATTCTTCGCTGATATTTGTCTACGAGTAAGTAACGGTTGATCGGGACTGTAGTTGATCGACGCTTTGATCGAGCATTCTCAAAGTTCTTTTGGATCAATGTATCATTGATCAACATTTGGATCAATAATTTTCTAACGAGATCTTGTTCGTTAAAACTTTGATCAACATTTTGATCATGCATGGTTTACATTGTGGTTTCTTTGATCAAGATGTAATTGATCAGCAGCACGTTGATAGGAACTTTGATCATGGTTGACAGTGTGGTTTCTTTGATCAAGATGTCATTGTTCAGCACGTTGATCGTAACTTTGATCGACACTTTGATCATGCATGGTTTACAGTGTGGTTTCTTTGATCAAGATGTAATTGATCAGCAGCACGTTGATAGGAACTTTGATCATGGTTGACAGTGTGGTTTCTTTGATCAAGATGTCATTGATCAGCACGTTGATCGGAACAATTGCCGCTTAAATTCACCTCTTCCATCTTTCGTTCCAGACTGTCCAAATCGCCCGCGAACCGCAAGATCCAATTCCGGCTTTTCCAGAAGCTTCCCGCATCTGCGCCGCGAGACATCCGCTGCGTGGCGATGGGAACCACGATGTACCTGGCGGTGGTTAACGAGTACCACGTGGTTTTCGGTCGGCGGCACTACGACGCGGACGCCCTGATCTACCGCTTCAACGGCCTCTTCTTCGTCAGCCACCAGCGGATCGCCGCCTTCGGTGCGGTGCAGTGGTCCGCGGTGCGGTTCTTCCGCGGCGAATCTTCTCTTTCCGAACCGCTAGTCCTCCTGAGCCTGCGGTCGGTGGAAGAAGAGCTGCGGACGTTCTTCTTCTTCGGCAGCTCTTGGCAGAACGTCAACTTTCCGCGTCTCGAAAGCGTCTCCGGCATCGTGGATCTCGACGGCGGTTTCACGCTCGTGGTTCAAGCGCGGTTCGGCCATTCCACCTTGACGGTTCACCGCTGGCTGGATCCAGTGACACGTGCGTCCTGCTCTGCCACGAAGGCTCGGATGGATGGTCTGCGGTTGCAACTGGAAGTCGTGGAAGATTCTCTGCGGTCCATTAACCGCCTGGACGGTGCTCCGTCAACCGCAGAGGTCGCCGCGGAAGGTGGCAGCGGAGCGGCTGCAGAAATCCGCTGGTCTCGGTCGGTCGGCAACGCCAGCGTCGACATTGCGGCCGTCGAGGGGCGGTTGGAAGACGGCGGCACGACCGCGACGGATCTGGATCATCTCGTGGTGGATAACATCGTGGCAGATCGGTTTGCCACGCATTCGGTTCGTACCGATGCGGTGGCCGGAGCGAGCTTCGGTGGTTTCGTGGAAGATTCCCTGAAAGTCATCCCGTACTCGCGCAACGCTCTGCGGCTATCGAACCACCAACTATCCCACGTGCGGCTCGGCGGCGCCGCGGCACTTTCCGGACTAGTCAACTCTGTTGCTTTTCCGCAGGCTTTTGCGGTTCTCGACGGGCCCAACGTATTTTCCGTTCCTTCCGTGGTTTTCGGAAAGCTCTCCGCGGAGTCTGCGCTCGTGGACGGACTCTTGGACGGCCTGCGTCCGAACCACCTCCTGCTCGACCGCGGCGATCAGACGGTGGGCGGTGAACTCGTTTTCTGGAGAGATGTCAAGGCGGACAACCTTCTCGTAGAGAGCGGTTTTGTGGATAATGTGGATTGGAACGCTTTGGTTTCGCGGACGCTCTTCACCGACCGCGACGGAGTCTTCCAGTCCAGAGTCACGTTCGAATCCAGCGTGAGGGTCTTGGAGAGACTGACGGTCCACGAGACGGTCAACGCGGTAAACATATCGCGGTTCAGCCACTACGCCATGAGGAAGGACATCTCGCAAGTCATCAGTTCGGTGGTTCGCTTTAAAGACGTGCGGTTTGTAAGAGACGTTGTCGTCGAATCTTCGAGGGTCAACGACTTCCTGTTTGACGACAGAGTGCGCTACTTGGACGATTCCCGCCTTTGGAAAGTGGACAGGCTGGACATCTCTGGACTGAAGGTGAAGACCTTGGCGGTGAAGGGACTCGTCAATGACATGGACCTCGTGTCGGATGTCATCGTCAACGGAACCAATCAGATTGTCGCTGGTAAGTTATTTTCATGCGGTGCTTGTCCGTTGTTGAGATGCGTAAATAGTCGTAGCGGTCTTTGCCTCTGATCTTTTTAGCGGTCCTTGCCCCATATCTTCTTAACGGTCCTTACCCCGCATCTTCTTAGCGGTCCTTGCCTCTGATCTTCTTAGCGGTCCTTGCCTCTGATCTTCTTCGCGGTCCTTGCCTCTGATCTTCTTAGCGGTCCTTGCCTCGCATCTTCTTAACGGTCCTTGCCTCGCATCTTCTTAACGGTCCTTGCCTCGCATCTTCTTAACGGTCCTTGCCTCGCATCTTCTTAACGGTCCTTGCCTCTGATCCTCTTAGCGGTCCTTGCCCCATATCTTCTTAACGGTCCTTGCCTCTGATCTTCTTAACGGTCCTTGCCTCGCATCTTCTTAGCGGTCCTTGCCTCGCATCTTCTTAACGGTCCTTGCCTCGCATCTTCTTAACGGTCCTTGCCTCGCAT